>JAGDQP010007557.1:0-17488 GCA_022664845.1 Lepisma saccharinum | reverse complement strand
AAAAAAAATTGTTTCAAAATTGAATTTCAATCAGAAATATTAAACGATGAAAATCTTCTTAATATAAAAAAACTAACTTTTAATTATTTTGCGAGAAATCAAGTTGTTAAACAAAATTCCTCTTTCCGAAACATTCAAAATTCACTCGACCGAATTCCAAAGTGATTGAACACTCCGTCCACGAACTTGAACAAAACCACTTAGCAACCAAATCGAAACAAACTCTCACTCATTCACACCAAAAGAAAATTAAAGTAACACTTACCATTTCTCAAAAAGGAAATATAGATTATAGAGGAAAAGATTACCATCCAAATTGGCATCCTTCTATTGAACTCTTCAAAAAGGAAAACTGAACAACCCAGAAATGATAATTTCAAACAGTGAAACAAAACCATACAACGTTTATAATTCGTTAGAAACGATTTAAGATTTATTTTGAGTTAGAATTAATATCCAATTCAAAACTATTAGAACGTTAATAGAAAATTTCTGGACTTTAGACTATATCAAACAAACTTATGTTGAGCCACCTTAATCAAAAAAGGTTAAATGTTACCTGTTACCTACTATAAAGTAATGACTCAACAAAATTCTCATTAAATGTCATAAAAAGATTAATTCAAATTAAAAATTAGTAATTCAATTAATTTCAGATTAATTACAATTATTAATAATCAACACTAATTATAGAAATTTACTTTTATGATTTAATATATTTTTTACTACATTTAACACTGTTTTACTCAACGGTCAAATTTAACTTCAACAAAATTTATTTAACAAAGTTTACACCTTTAAGACTGAACTTTAATTTAACCACTTGTTTGGCAAATTCAAAGCAGAACAAAATTAGAAAGAATTATAGAAAATTAAATTTCTTATTTAAAAAAGACAAAATTAAATGAAAATTAATTACGAAACTGTTAAATGTCGCTCTGAATTTAACAACAAAGTATCTGAACATAAGACAACTTTACCTTTCTTACCTACATTTAATTAAAAAAAACTTTAATCATTCACAGTTAATCAATAAACTATTTATTTTAATTTAATTTAATTATGAATTCACTCCCAAACGCGAACGTTAATGAGTTTTATAAAAAAAAACAATATAATAGAAATTTAAACTCTCAAATTCTATTAAGATTAACAGAATATTAATCTAATATTACTCACTCACTTTCCCTATAATATTGAACTGAATTAATTAAATAAACGCGAGAAATCTCGAACCGAGAAACATATTAAATTAATTCCGAAGCGGAAAACAAATTGCCTCCTTTTCACCCATTTGACATGACTTCCCGGAAGGCAACCAAGCTTGTAGCCATGACTCAATCACACGCCGCACCGATTCAGCGAAGAATCACGAGACGAACAAACAATCTCCTTATCAACTAAGAACCTTTCTCGACCAAGAACCACACAACAGTGAAGTCCTCTTCTTTTCCACTCAAACAAGCACACCAAGTAAAAGTTGAATAACGAAAAGCCTTCAATGTTGCCTTAGCAAAATCCTTGTTCTCTCGCAAACTTTTACAAAAATAAACCAAATAAGAAAAACTATTTTTTTTACATAACCATAAACAAATAAATAATTAACAATGAAATGAATGACTATGAGTCCATTACACCATGGATTAGGGGAGGTTGGGTTATGTATCTTTACACTTTCGATTCTTTCCTTCAAAATACATATCTGTTTTTGCGAACCTGAACTTAACTAACATTCGCTAACCCATGGGGGAAAGACACGGACTGTATATTCATAAGCGTTAAAATTTCATTTAGTTCCAGGTTTTCCTCTTTTTCTCTTTCCTTCTTTTCTGAGCTCTTTTCGCTGCTTCCCCGTCTTCTGTCATGCTTTCACTCTGTGTGTGTGTGCGTGTTTGAACAAATCATACTTTGTTACATTGAATAATGACGATTCCTGCATTGTGTCGATATTAGTATTTTCCTTTTCTTTGCATTAATTCCCATCTCTTAAAATTTAAGGTGAATAGAAAATCTGCCTATATATTTCGTGGTTCTCTAAATGATGCTGAACGAATCAATTCTTTTCTTCTTCCAAATTTTGGAATATCCTAGCATACCATGTTATGTCGGATATTTGTGCTCTCATGTTGGTTATCTAACTACTAGACGTACAGTGAAACAATTCTTCTGGAGTAAAGAACTACTCTTTCTTACAATGCCAACCTCCATTTATTGTGATTGTGCACTTTGCATAAAAAAATTGCGACAGCGAACGCCGTGCAGCTAGGCCACCCAAATTGCACTTTCTTATCCCATAATCGTATCTGGTAAACAGACCAGATACAATTATGGGATAAGAAAGAGCCATTTCTTCCTACTTCCTCCTTGCTTCGTCTCTCCCACGCTAAAATCACCAAATAACATAAGCACAACTTTTTTAAAAAAATATACATGTATAAGTATCGATAAAATGAAAGAATTAAAGCGAGATGAATCAATATAATTTGATGAAGCAAGAAATTAAAATGCACACAATGAACAACTGAACCGATCGATGTCTGTTAGACAGAGGCAGAGAAATGAGAGAGAGAGAGAAAAGGGAACAGAAGAAGAGGAAGCAGAAGAAGAGGGAGTACAGATAAAAATATGGAATTTAAACGTAGTAGGAAAGTACCTAACTATTAGAAAGTTCATTTCTCACAAAGACTTCTCAGATAGAAGTGACTTTTGGATTTTATATTTTTTCATGGCAATTCGAATATATAGATGGTGCCTGAAAAGTTCATAAGTCACCCTCAAAATGGAGACCAAAGTTGATGGTCAGATTAAATACTCATGATTGCCAGTGGAACGGCAGACTTTTGTCCAGAACTAGAATAATGTCAAAAATTAACACTCATGTTTCTTTGCGCGTGGATTGGATGCAAATTCGGTGGAGTTCATTGAACGTACTGGTTCTGAATACATAGTAATCAGGGATTCCGCAAGGATTATCTGATTGGGAGGGGGTGTTATGTCAAAATTGGGAGGGTGTAAATAGAGTTTTGCACCGTTTCTATCAACTTTTGAGGGCAAAAATTTTAAAGTTGGGGTGTAGTCTCGAGGATTTATGGCCGACACCCCCCACAGGGGCGGAGTATGGCGGAATCACTGATTGTAACAAACCCAGTAGATACCGTAGACCATACCTTCCATTCCAGACTACTAATGCAAATTGAACACAAAAGGAAAATGAATGAATGATATTTTTTCTGCTTAATTTCTTTCAGAAAGACTCATATCCAAATTGTATCAAAATGAAAAGTTACAAATGTTCAAAAACAAAATTACGATGTTCCTTATGGCCATAGTAGACCTCACACTTTATACGTTTCAAAGGTGAAAAAATACATTTAAGATTATGTTTATAAATTATAGGATGGAAACGAATTTTGTGCCAAACTTATATAAGAAGAATACTTCTCTAGAAATATCCAAAAAGGAGCCCATTTTCTACTCATATCTTAAAATTTGCCTGTTGCGAACATGTCACTCTAGATTCCACCTACAGAGAAAATAACATTCTAATAATTACACAACTAATGAACTAGTGTTTATAACAATTCACATAGATGGAATGAACACGCCAGAGCTGAAACGTGCCACCGGTTGTCGGGGGATTCTGGTCAAGTTTCGGACTCTTCTCATCGGGTTTAAGATTCGAACCCATTCTTACGCGGTGATTCGATTGAAAGTCGATAACTCGGAGGATGAAAGGGAGATCACGAAGAACGGTAGCTCTTCTAGTGACGCTAAGCAATGAGTCTGTTAGCGGCACTCACATATATACAGCTAGTTTCGGATCTAGCAAAGTACAAGGTCGATTTTGATTCTTTAAGTTGCATTTAAAAGTTTTTTCCATACTGAGACACAGGGAAAAATGGATTGATAGGACCTCCCTAGGACCTTCTAGGGCGCTTTGAAAAGAATTCAGAAATTCTTATTTCTGGTGATAGCACTTAGCACAGACCATATATGGGGCCGAAGCTTGCAGAATCGTAATCTACGCTTCAATACCTTTCAAACGGTGTATTACACGTCAAAATCGCTGATGGGGTTCAAGAGCTATGGCCTATTTAGCCCAATCACAGAATTTTCACAAATGATAGAAAAGGTCCTCCGTCATTCTGTCTGTCTTTTTGCTTTAGCCCAAAGTGGTTGGTACCGGGGGTTTTCGGGGTCAATTGCGGGCTCCAACAAGTTGGGGTAAATCGAAGCTTATTTTTTTGATTGGAGTTACCGTTTTCCAGATATGGCCCAAAATCGGCCTTTTATATGAGACTATGCACTTTTTTTAAGAGTCAGCCTTACAAAATAATTGATATCAGCATAGAAACCCCTTGGAGATAAAGATAAGAGTGACGCAAGAATTCTACTCACAATAGAAGTGATATCCATTTGACGAGTTACTTTCTTTGTGTCACTATGGCGGGAACATACTAAATCTTCTAATTTTATTACAAAGGAAAAACTTCCGTAATAGTGACACAAAGAAAGTAATTTGCAAAATTGATATCACTTCTTTTGTGAGTATAATTCTTGCGTCACTCTTGTCTTTACCCCGAAGGGTTTTTATACTGATTTTAATTATTTCAGTGTGTTAGAACAGTGTTTCTTTCAGGGGGAATCAGGACCGAACTTGTCACCCAGAGAACACGAAAAATACAACGCTGATATTCACAGTTAAATAGATTTTCCAGACCGGATCAATCGGGTTACTGGGTTAGACGATCAAGTTTTGGACCGGGTCACTTATGTTTGGGTCAGGCCCTGTCATCGGGTCATCGAAACTGTCCCAAGCTCTGGAACACGCACAAAAAGAAAGACTCTGTGTAAAATAAGAGAAAAAATAAAAAGGAGAGAGAAGAAGAAGCAGTGAAGACACGATAAATACATTAAGAAAAAGAGGAAGAGAAAAAGACCAATGAAAATCATGAAAAGTACATAATGCTTAAGAACACACATGCTGTTTACTCGGATGCTCACCAGTGATATCTCGTAATCTCAAACGGGAGATGAACATCTGTTTGCATATTTCCTTTTACGCGAAATAGATACTGACTGATGGGGATCGAACCGACGTTTTCCATTTCGATGTATAGCACGATAACGATACTCCACGGGTTACTCTACCCAAAACGTACTTAACAAATGGCATAGTGTTTCTTTCTAAGAATAATAACATGAAAAGTGAATACTTCATACTAATGACGTGTTCTTAACTGTCCTAGTAACCGCCATACAGTTCATTTGGAATTTCCCAACCAACATTCGTAAATCGTCTTCCTCTCTATAGTGACTCAGGTGTTTGATTCCACATCTGAAGGATTCTCCGTTTTGTACGAGAAGTTGTGATTGGATTCTGCACGATCGCTTTGTAAAAAGCTTTGGCTTGAACAGAGTTTAAACCTGTGTTAGCTTGCTCTGGTACTGAAAAGTCTAGCACGTTTCCCCATCTCCATCTTACCAAGTTAAGACAGAAGCCATGAATTACTCAGGTCATAGCTAATCTTTGGAAATGACCAACTTCGTCCTCTAAGTTGTTTAAAGCAAAGTGCATTCTAAAATTTCTTTATTCAAAAACTTTTAGACAAATTAGTGCCCACTAATATCCGAAATAGCAAAAATCCATAAAAAATGAAAGAAGCAATTGCAGCTTATGAAGTATTTGCGCAGTGGAAGTTCAAAGGCAAGCTTATAGGAATAAGTATTATTATTATTATATTATTACTGCAGTAAAACGATCGATAATTTTACAGTTTTGTATTCCCTGTAGAAAAGCATTGAATATTATGGAAGTAAAGTCTGTCAATAGATCATAGTACTATATGAAAAAGATCACTGACAGCTTCATGATGTTTTCTTGTAAAGTAATAATCTCTCTATAGCGGACGTCTGTAAAGCTTTCTGCATAAAATAGTTTTTCAGGTGTGAGTAATTTTCGTATCAGGAAGACAAATGAAGACTTTATTACCAATTCCCGTCCAATATAATTATTAAACATAATCAGTAACAATATTCTTACGAAGTTCTGAACTGAACTCCTGAGCACCTAAATACGGCACTAGTTTCTGGTAAAGTGGGCTCCGAACAACTGTGTTCAGTAAACCCCACGATCTTGAACCTATGATTGGATTTTTCTTAATTGTTCAATATTTGTTTATTATAATCCAATATCTGTATTCTGGCGGCCCAGTATATGTAGTTAGAAACTCAAATAACAAATATTATTATGGCATTATACAGTAAATGTAAACTGCACGTCAATTGATATTTTAATTTTTGACGTCAAGCAAAGATTCTACGTTCACTACTAATTTGTGTGTTTCTATCCTTGTCACGCCACGCACATATATTTTACACAACACCAATCTTGCGAATGATTCTTTGGAAATGTGGCTCATGTCCCATTTTCTCTTCCGTTTCCGGAATAAAGGTATACATAAAAGTGAGTTTGAATTGAATTTTGAATTTAGTTTTAAGGCCCTTTAGGCGCGTTTGGCTCAGGCCGAATGGACGAAGATGAAATTAATTGACGGAATGAAGAAAGTAGGAGGAAATGGGAGAACACCAAGAAAACGTACGCACACGATGTTTGTCCACCATAAAGCCCACGTGTCATGAGCAGTATACATAAAAGTGGGGTGCTGTACTATACATGTTTTTGTCGAATAAGCTTGTATATAACGTTACACACAATATTTACTTACTTATTGGTGCGCGTAAACATGGATTAAAAACCGTGGGGGACTATTGAACAGAGTGGTTCGTAACAAACTTTAGATAAACCTGTAGGTCCTGTCTTTAGGAGCGCAGCTGTTCGTTTAGTCGTTCGTAGCAATTATCATTGATAATGTTTAGAAATAGTTTTTGTCTTAGAGTATTGTCTATATTTTCTTCTTCATTATATAAATATTTGCAAATAAATTCAACCACAATTCTTCTTATTTTGAATGTACACGCTATTTACAGTTAGTAGAGAACGAAAATAAAATGTTCCGACGTAGCTGGAAAAAGTACAAAAATAATTGGGGAAAATAGGGGTTCGAACCAATACTCATGAGGATCAAATGTACAATAACCAAGAGCCTGAAAACCTTCGGCCATGAGAGCTACGCTGGATAATATTCAATTTAGGCAAGTTCTTTACCACTAACATTATATATTTATGCATATATTTTATTTTCTTATTCCTCAGAAGTTGAAAATGTGGAAATAATTTTGCTGATAGACGACTCCACTCAGTAGACCCTTTCAGAAAATATACAAAAAGCTACACTTTCGCGTAAAATAAACATATGTTGACGAATCAGATCCAATTCTAAAGTTCTTTCTTGAACACTATTTTTTCACGCACAAATTGACCGCTTCCCACCCGACGAAATGTAACTAAACATAACGGCACCTAACCTTACCTAACCTCCACGTTCCCATGGCCACTAATTGAAGATAATCTACGAAAAATACAGGGAAACTATTATTAATAATAAATATGAACATATATATATATATATTTTGAAAGATAAAAAGGAAAAATATTACCTCCACCGGGATTCGAAACCGGTTTTTTTTATTCAGTAAGCCAACATCCTACCTCCCATCATGACCCGTCGACGCTGGTTTTTCCATTGCATTTACTAGGGTGATCAGACATAATATTTTAAAGATAAGATAAAATGAATTGTATGGGCGGTAACAAGACTATGGCTTACGCCCTTCCCGATTCTTTTTAAGAGTATTATATTCTTTTAGAGGCTCAAACACTCTATACTCTTCACTATTCGAAAATATCTCCAATTATACTCTTTTCCTTATCTTTAGAGCGTTTAATGTATTTTGTAATTGAATGTCTTGCAAATTTATCAGCTCCGAATACATTATACAAGAAATTACTAGTGTTTAAACATAGAATACCCTATTAAGGCGCGGCCATTCTCGCACAGGCACATTACTCCTTAAAAATTAAATATAACTTCCAAGCAGGTGCTTCCAGTTGCCAATTTAGAGTATTGATATAGCATGTCGGAAAGCTAATTCAGAGAACCCAGGATCGAACCCTGGTCTAGTTTTGTTTATATTTTTTCTTTAAGAAAAATTACTTTTCTCTTTTTTATACATATACGCATTAGGAAATTTAATAAAATTAGTGACCAAGGTCACATGGAGGTTAGATAATTCAAGTACGGTGTTTTTTATTGCTCACTCGATCAACTCGTATTTTTTCAAGCTTTCGAAAATAGGACTTTCTGTGTTTAGCGTCATGTCAAGGAATGTAGTTAAAAGTTAAACATATAATCTAATGACATAAAGCGTGCACGTACTGGATTTTCAAGTGTATTTTTGACTGTCAAGCTAATGTTGTCAATATCACTAGATCGTTTGAACTACTAAGCTGATTTATCCATTTTCTTGTGCTTTTGTAACATCTGCTAAGTTCCAAACACCACAAGGTGAACTCTGCCTATAACGGTATTATGATTTAGTAGAAGAATGTAAAACAAAATAAAAACAGTAGCTTATATATAAATTTTATTGATAGCTTATGGGTATCTAAGGCTCAGGCCAGCATCAGCGTTTCACTTTCGAATAAGTAAGGTAAGCCGAAACAGCTTCGGACTGGAATATTTAAGAAAAAATGAAAGTGGATGATATAACAACAACTGACGTTTGTTACATTTTGAACTGCTGAGGAGGCACAGACAGAGAATATATCAAGATTTTTTCGGTTTCGGGATGCTTTATAGACTATAATGATACCAATTACAAGAATTCAATCTTACTTTCATATATTCAATGCTTGAATGCTCGCCTGTATAGCAGGCTTTATTTGTAGGGGGAAAAGGGGTAAATTCCCTGGCATATCGTGTGCTTTCCTCGTACCTCACTTATATGTCTCTTGTGGGGATTAGTGTATTTAGCCCAATAATCCACTAGGCGCGGTTACAGGTATTTCGCCAGGATTTTCAGGTTGGGGAGTGTAAAATTAATATTAGGAATGTGTAAGTGGGAATTTGCACGATTTTGACCACAATATTTTAAAGATATGGGATTACACATTCCACAGGACGGGTTTGGATGAATCACTAAGCGGATATGCTTGGGCATTCATTTCCCCTACCTCTTTCGGCAACAAATAATGCCGTGCTGTATAGCAATATGTTTTTTTTTTTAATTCTGTCATCCTATATTTACAGCGGGAACACACGAAATTTAAAAGATATGTTGTCAGAGCCGGTTGATGGGATTGGGGAAAAATCTGCCTTTGTCGACTAGGAATCTGCACGATGCGCATGCGTTGTTCTTCCAATGTCACGAGCGCCTGCAAGTTATTGTTAGATAGTAATATGCATTTTGGTGTGCTGGTATTCTAGGAGTTAATTTAAGATTTTAACTTCTCCATTTGATAATGGCACTTTTTCTATGATTTTCGTTCAGGATAGCTTAAGTTAAAATACAAGAAGATAAATTAATGATCTTATATTAATGATCCCAAACTGGATTTGTTCCTCAAATTGCCAAAATGTATTCATTGTGTAATTCGACATATACCAAAATGAACATGTATACACATGTGTTTATTTAGAATACAACCCATACAGACAAAATGTTACACATATATTCAATGTTTCATTTTCCTGCAAACTAAAATTTCCTATTATGTATGTTGGTTACTTAATTAAATCAAACTCTCCTATAGACTATGTGGATTTCTACAAGTTGTTAAAATTTATTCGCTAATAGTCATAAGTCGAGTCTATCGATAATAAAACCAACCAACGTAGTCGTGCCAGGCCTCACTCCGTAATCCGGAAGACAAAGCAGATTTTTAAAAATATTTCCTTGTGTTTGGACAGTGTTGCGTTCAGGGGTGACCGCGCCGGAGGTCTAACTAAGTAGGCGAAATGCCAACTAAGACGGGGATTTTGGTTGGCCGTCGTCGGTGATAGACGTGACTACAACTAGAAGTCGGGTAAGGTCGGCGCCGACCCATAAGTGTCGTTTGGTTGTCGAGCCATTTTCCGAGGCCCCATCGGTCCCAGACTTGCCAGCATATGGGGTGTAGCCCCACTTAGCACCCGTTAACCGGCGTCGATTCCTTGTCGGAATCTTTCAAAACCCGTCGTCGGCTCTATCTACGCGGAACAAATGTCGGTGTTGCCTAACTTGATCGAGGATGGGGTTAGACGCAAAGTCTTTATTTAAATAAGAAAATGACTTACATCCGAAAAATATTTTAAGCAGAAACATTCACACACGACCACGAGCTGTTGGCAGAGTAGTTTTGTCTTTAAAAGATAACATGAAGTTGCCAGTGCGACTGGCCTTCTTCTTAATATAATACACTATAGTACCCGATTAGTTTATCTTAAGTAATTGATAAACAGTTTAGTATATTTTGAGCAACTTTGTCGAGTGTCCACAAATGACACCAGATGGTGTAACTTAGTATGAATTGGAACAGAGTTTTTAATTAGTGTATCAGTAGTGTTATGCAGCTGATTCATTGCGCTTTGCAAATTGACACGGCCCCAACCACGCTCCTTTGCTAATTGTTTTTACAAGACACAAATGCTTACCAATAATTATACCCTTCCGCTTTCCCCTCCCCTGTTGATGAAAACACGCTGCCAACACAAAATCTACTACGGAATTAAATATTGCCTAAAGGAATTTAGACCACCCAGTTTGATGAGAACACAGTTTCGTACACCCCCTGCGGGAAGAAGTTAATGTTCATCATCAAAAATAAATAAATAAAAAAGGTTGAAACAATACGCAGAGAGAGAAGTTTCTGATACTGAAGATTAAACAAACATAAATGGATAATTTAAAAATAGAATAAGAAATGAAATGGTTATTTTTGATTGAGAAGTACCTAATTGACATAAATATAAGAAACTTTAAGTAGTTGTCATTATTAAAAAGGTCTAGGTATATTATATCGTAATGATCCCTTTAGTTTTGAATTGGTAAAGTCAAAGATACACGGGATTGGTTTTCAGCCCTCAACCCTTTATTTATATACAAGAACAAAGTTAATAAAATTGCCGTCCCGAAGAATACAGTTTACAGATATCTCAGTATGAAAGATATCTTATTCTTAAGAGTGATCAGTCAGAGATTGTGGAAAATAGGATGACACCAGTTCCTTAGTAAGCTGCGTGTTCCTTGGCGAACTGCGTACTGGAGAATATTAAGGTAAGAGTACACACCAGTTCCTTGGCGAACTACGTGTGCGGATGACACCAATTCCTTAGCGAATTACGTGTCAGGTGGTTGTACCAGTTCCTTGGCGAACTACGTACAGGTTAAGTTAGGGTTTATATGTGAGAGTGCACACCAGTTCCTTGGCGAACTACCTGTGCAGGATAGTACCAGTTCCTTAGCGAACTACGTACTAGGATGTTCCAGTTTCTTAGCAAACTGCGAACGGTTGAAGGAGAGGAGCTGACCACCCGGGGGAAACGAGTGATGGCTCTTGCTCTGTGCAGGTCCTTTTCAAAGGTGAATGTATGGGTGATTCTCCTACTTGACTCCAGCTCCCTCTATCTTCCGTTATTTGCTCCATCTGGTGTTAGTTTGAGGAGTTGACCGTCGTCTGCTCCAATGTGTATGTATGATTTGTTTACTTACATAACCATATGTTTGTTCTATAAACATGTATGTTGTTGTTTATACAATGTCCACGTGTTCGCTATACATGCTGGTCATTACGATATTGTTAGTAAAATTGTGTAATTTAGCTTTGTTTAGGAATGCTGTTTGGTTGAGAGAAAAATAAAGACTGATTTTGCGTAATAAAATATAATTTTGAAGGGGCTTTTGAAAGCAGTGGTAAATTGTAGAAAACTATGTATAAGCATAGACCTGAATTGAAGTATCACTTTTTTGTGAATGCATTTAAACATGCTAATGGTAATGTCTGATTGGTGAAAAAAAATAATGAAACATTGCGGGGCTTTGGTTTTTGTATTGCGAAATGAATTCATAAAGAACATGGCACACACACAAGAATGCATTATAAAATATATTTAGTAATTAATTAGTTTTGAGTAAAAACGGGGTAGAGGGGGAGACTTGCACAGAGGGTGTTTGCGCCGATGATAGTGGGGATAGAACGAGTGTGTTTATACGTAGTTTGTGTAGGAATAGAGCATTACGTTAGAGTATTTGATATTGTTAACATCGTTTACCATGAATGCTACAGAAGCTACCGCATGCAGATGAACTTCACGTTGGGTGGACGAAGGTTGTATTTGGTCTACAATTGAGGCTTGGAAACCGATAGACAGTATTTTTTGCCGAGGGAGCTTTGAGGATGCAAGACCATGAATGTCACGGACATTTGACTTGTTTTATATATCCAGACATGTTTCCAGAAGAAGTTTATCCCAAGTTAGTGGCTCGAACGAGCTATAATCTGCGCCAGCCAGAAACCATTGATGCGTTATTTAAAATCTACATGAAAACGCATCCTGATGCCATTGCTGTCTTAAAAGAGAGGATGGATTGGGAAATTCAACGCCTGATGAAAACAATGTTTTGGAAATTACTGGACATGTTTGCAGAAAAGGACCGTACCGCACATAAACTTTGCTAGAAACAGTGCTTGTGAAGTGACATTGAATTGTGCATTTACTGTAACTGTGTAGTGGACAATTATATTTACTGGAACTGTGTAATGGACATTCCCTGTTTATTGGAACTGTGTACGAAACTATCTAGTGGAACTGTGTTTTATTTAGTGGCGTGTGGTAATTATGGCTCATTGTAAATACTGTATTGGTGAATATATTTTGGACAAATGTGTGTTTGCAAAATAATCCTATTGATTGCACTGAGTGTAATTTACATCAACCACATAATTGCATGTACGTTAAGAATACAGGATCTGTTACTGCAAACCATATTCAAAGACATTTGAACGATTCACAACTTTTCAAAAACTACTCTAAACTTTCTGTAGAACAGGATCATTCACACATTTTGAAAACTACCTTGTTTAAGGTTATTTGTTAATTTATTCAAGACCCTGAATGCATTGTACAAGTGATACCAACCAAGAACCAATCTGCACTTGAAGTTTTTGAGATTAAAATGTTGAAACTGGAAAGGATTTTAATTGTATTGTCCATTGAATGCACTATTTGAAACAAAACCAATAAGACTTTTAGATACTTTTCCTAAAAATAAATTATCCAAATTGAAAGTAGATACATTTTCAAGTAGATCCTCCCTGTTATCAACCTGTTGTATTCCTTTTCCCTTTTGCTGTTCTCGCAATTCACTCTTCTTCTTCTCCACCTCACTGGCATATTCCTGCAAACTAACGTCATTTACTGATCTCAAACCTAAACTTTTAGACTTCTTTACTAATTCATTCAATTTATCTCCAAGTCACCAATCTTAAAACTGAAGTACTAAACTTATTCAATTCATTAATCGATTCCAATTTCACAGCATTTATCGACAAATTGTAATGATCTACACCTAATAAATTTGTAGATCCCGACTCCACATTGTTTAATAATATGCTAGAATCATTCAAGCCAATAACAGAATCTTGTAGATTTGTCGTTTCCGACTCCACACCGTTCAGCGATATACTGGAATGATTCAGCCCAACAGCAGAAACTACAGAAATATTCAGGATTTTCCTTTTAAATCATAACCTGTTCCTTCGTTCCAACTTCACACTCATATGATACTTGCTTCGCCAAACACTCAATTTTTCAGAGTCTCTTACCCTCAAACATACAATATGCTGGACATCCATATATGTGCCAAAATTATATTTATTTTCATCTCCATGATTTGTAGTTTCAGAGTCTACTAATTTTAAGCATACAGTATCCTGTAAAGTACTATCTTTAGCTAAGTTACTATTTTTTTGTCTAAATCTTATTGACCTTTTGATCTGACAATTTCCTTATATTTATAGTCCCCTTCTCGCACACAATCACCTAAGAGTTTTACTATCTTCACATGCTTTCTAGGCATTCTTTCCTTGATATACTGCGGCAACATACTATAAAAATGTTTACGAATCACCTTTTCTTGCAGTGGAAAATTTATTCTCCAAAACTCTTCTGACATACTTTGAATCTTCCGACCGTAATTCCGAATTCTAAGCCATCTGACTGCAGTGCATCGATATTCACTCACCTTCATTCTAATACATTTTCGTTCTGTATTCTCTTCTGTAACTACTTTATCACTAGTACAATTTGGCTTGACTATATCACAACCATTCTCTGATCTTTTCTTAATAGATGTCCTTAATATTGGCTGCTTTCCTTGACTTTCTTTAACATTGGTCTGTTTCCTTCCCATTTTACTCTGCAACCTTTCAAACCTACTATCTCTTGTTTCACCTCATCCTTTTCTTGTTCCATTTTTTCAAATAAATTTCTCTGTAAAACCTCCAGTTCTCTCTGTCTTTCTTCCGTTTCTTGTTCTATTTTATCAAATAAGCTTCTTTGTAAAGCCTCCTATTCTCTCTGTTATTCCCTTTTCTGATCTTCCATTTGCTTCATAAGAGATTGCAACATTTGTTTTATTCCTAGCTATTCCTCCTCTAAACCGCTTGCTGCACCCTTTCTCATGTTCCTCTCTTGCTGAAATCTCAATTTCCTATTAAATTGTCGTTTTTGATCTTCCTCATAAGATACTTCTAAATTATCTATTCTTCTTTCATCCTCAGAATAATCTACCTGATTCTTACTCGAATTTAATATATAATTCCTCCGACTCGACGATCTCTCTGTACCATAATCTCCACTTACTGCATTTCGCATACCATCCTTGTCTGCACTATTCCTCTCTTCCTCACTATCCAATGCCCCTATATTGGTCGCCATAATGAAAAATAAAACATTGTTATAAATATATATATCTACTACCTGCAATATACTTCTTAGCCGAATACTCTTAGAATACGACCAGCTAGCTCAGGACCATATAAATCAAGATTCTTTATAACATATCTAATTAATTTTCGTTTGTGCATCAAACATTGGATTTTTTGACGATATGCCGGCATCTCTAGCAGACAATAACGATGATCCATACGTCTAACTAATCTCAGGGACAAGTTGCTTTAACTGCTCCAAGTCTGCTTGACACCTAATTCTCCCTCTTGTGGTAGTAGTGGAGACTACTCGCACAACTTTCGTAAAAGCTCCATCAAGATTAGTTTGCAATGAGAGAAGATAATACAGCCAATTAAAGCACTGCACCCTCTCTCACGTAATTAAACGCGAAACCGTGAAATAAAAGATTTTGTTTAACGCGAAGGCAAAAGAACAATATTAAATCAAAATTATAAGTTCTTAGTTCTACAAAGAAAATCAAACATCATTCGTTACATTCTTAGAAAACTAAAATCTTCGTGACATTGTCACTCCCAAGCCTAATTTCTTTGATTTTCTGACTTAAACAATTATTCAATCTTTACCAAATTAAATCATTCTTTAAATGCAAATAAATATTATATTATTATTCTTGAACACTAATCCGTTCTATTCCTTTCACTCAATTACTATTCTTTCTCCTATAAAGTCGCGTTGACTTACCATTGCCAGAAACTATCAATAATTAAGTTGTCCAGATTAAATAAAAATGACGTTTCGAATATATATTAGTTGCCTCATAACAATGATAATGCTCAACACAGTAATCTTCAAAATTCCATTACATATTGCAAATAATATTATTTGAAATTAATTTATAACAAAACAACAATGTAAATAGTTTTTGCTTTATATTTAAATTAATAAATTGAACTTCATCCTTTCATATACCCATATCATTGTAACCATATCAGTCTAAGCCCCAGAAAGCATGCCTGAAAGAAACTGTGGTTTCGAATTAGTGCGAAATAGGCACTCATTTCCTGATCTAAGCTAAAAAGTAGCATAGGAGGTGGGCATATTCACAAATCGCAAGTTGTTTCTTACTGTTTAAGAATAAAAAGGTACAGTACTTCACATTTAGTTTTAACTTCAACGGTGTTTCTTTAATATAAGGATGTTGTATTATAAATCGTTTATTTCACTAGACAATTTGAAGCAATCATCGAAACAGCAATGATTTTTTAGATAAATTTTCTTTACTTGACACTTTATGAGCTCGAAGAACAACTATGGACTAAGCCTTTCAAACGTCTGAGAGATGATGTCTCTCGGAGTTCAATCATTTTGAAACAAGGAAAGCACTGACCAGGGTCTTCGTTGAGATATTATCACTATAAGCATTTGCCTCGTGAAACAGGAGTTTTGCACAGTTGGCAGCGGTATATGAAGATGATTCTCTCCTTAGGGGCTTTTCGAAGTCCATGACCCTAACCAGCAGAGATCGAGATCAACGAATGTAATGTCCAGCGACTTGGCTTCACTTTTGCCAACGGGTAAGAAGGACCTTTATTTACAATTAAAAATGTATGATCCACATACGAAAAAATATACCGTATATTTAGGCACCAGAAAGGTAACACTACCATTGAGATCTTTTCTCACAATAAATGTTTCAGATATCGTAATAGGGAGAAATTTAGTGTTGCCCACGAGACATACTATCTGAAATTCGGGACGAGACGAGACAAACTGCCTGTCTCGCCTCGTCTCGAGAAATGCAACCAGAGCTATTTAATTTGCTTCAAGAATTACTTTCCCGGGATGAAATACTTTCTTTGAAAACCTATACCAGTCTTTATTAATTCAAAAGAGGGATATCCTACTAAGAGCATTAAATACCTAAACTTATTCGTATTTTTAATGATCCTTCGAAGGAGCATTAATTTCCATTTTCCAATTAATTCAAGCTTCATGATTCTATTCTGTGATAGTGTACAAGATTCAAGTATAATGTTTGTAACGTGTTTTGGTGAGTCCGGAACGAAAGAAAAATGCACAGACATTTTTTGCACGAATGTTATTAGCAAACTTATTTGTATTTTCATAGCCATAAACCATTTTGTTTATTTATAAGTTGTGTGTAACTTGCCAACTTCTCATGACATTTTATTAGTTTAAGGATCACTTTGATATAATTGCACATTAATGTATGCTCATGTAAGCTAAGAAGCGACGATTATGATGAGACAGTTCTCTAGTACAATTTCATGATAATAGCGAAGCCCGCTAGGTGGAAGCGATGTACTCGCACCGGAAGTAATTCCTGTAATTACGGACTTCAGTCTATGGGAACCCTACACGATGAAGGGTGAACTTATAATATTATGACAACTACAAGACGAGAAGCCATTTGAAAAGATACAAGTTACAGCAGTTATGTTGCATTGAACAGGTACAGACATTCAGTCTGGAGAATTGATAGTAGCGAAGGCGTTGGACACTTGGTGTTCAGAGGAAATCAATTGACATTTTACTTATGCAAATAAAACCTCTATTTGGCAAACACCTATTTTTGCTATAAGGCTTAGAGGAAAATTGTCGCAGGCTGCTGCAAA
>JAGDQP010007556.1:54294-66737 GCA_022664845.1 Lepisma saccharinum | reverse complement strand
AAACTCTCATTGTACAAGTGTAATTACTTATATATACAAAACTTATAGTGCAAAAGGATCAGTAAGTTCCAAGGATTTACAGGAACACAAAAACCGGACGAAAAGCTGGGATCATCACCGCATAGGAACGAGTAATGTATACCTATTTTTGCTGGATGACTTGTACGCCGCACTGAAGGTAACCCTTTTCGTTTCTCTTAATTATAGACAACCTGTTGAAATCTAATTACGTATTTGCAGTGACTATTTGCAAGCTTAAGAAAGGAATATATTTTATTGTGTCGAGTGAAATGACATCGGATTATGTGTATCATCGTTGCATCAGTTACATATCGTCAACAGTGCTCTTGAAAACAAAAAAGAAGTCACGTGATTAAACGCGGGTTGTTGATGCTCGGACGCTATTGTTAACGTCGTTGTCGATTATCCGATACGCGTTTCCACCTTGCCTTCGTTTAGATAGTCTTTCTGTGGGCAATAACTGAAAAAATACAATTCAACTAAATAAAGGATCCTATTATTCTTTTGGTATATTTAGTTTTGAGTCGTAGTAGTAGTACGTTTTACTTGTGTTATGGTGTTGAATTACAAAATAGTGGAGCAAATCTAGACAACATTATTCATCATTACAAACTCGAATGCATCCTTAGAGTATGAAATAAAGTAAGTCGTAACTTGCTAGCATTCATTGGACTCGAAAGTAAATAAATAAAAAATCAATGCAAACACAAGAATTGTAAGAAAAAAAAAAAGTTTTGTACGGAACCTAAGTAGTCAGTTCAAACCTCCTGTATTGTAAAAAAGATACTAATAGCGTAAATTATGTAATACTGTGATACAATAAAATTACTCGCGCGCTAGAAGTACATTGAACTGAAGTAATATTAGAGAAAACCTAACTCGTAAAAGTAAAGATAATACTATTAAAAAGATTGTGATATAAGTTGCATACAATTTCTTCAAACTGTCAGGACGTCTGTTAAAGCGACACTTGCAATATAATATGACAATTCTTGATCAGTGCCTATCGGGTATATGTCAACAAAGCACGTTCAGAGATTAAAGCCGAATGTCGAGAAATTTAATTGTACTCCGTCAACTAATGTGAAGTACAACCTTGTTACTTGTTAATGAAAAATAAATATTGTTGTGCATGTTAAGTATAAAATATACTTCATCGGACTCGAATGTTCATGGAGCACAGGTGTACGTAAACGTCGTAAGAGCGTAAGGAAAATATAGTTGCAGAATTAAGTAAAAATTGTGTAACGTTGGGCTCAACGCTTTACGGGTACCCGGCCGATAAACATTTTCATTAACGATAATTTCTTATAATTGATGTCAAAAGCATTTTGATCGCTTCGTTATTAGTAGATTGCATTATTGTGTATGTTACTCTTGTTTGGACACATTCAAACGCACTCAATTTTCGGTAAAATTATCACGTGCCTACAGAAGCAAACGCACACACAAAAGAATAATCGCGTGTGCCCTGTGATCAGGTCAAATATTAAATATATTCATTACTTTGTAGTAATCTATCAACTTATTGGCGTTTTTATGTATGTTTTACCTTTTGTACCGACGGCATACCAAAATACCGGATAAAGTTCGATTTCTGAAAATAGTAATAAAGTATTCTAAAAAGTGTAGAAAGTGTTAGTATTTATTGGAATACTGAAGAAAACATTTCTATTAAGCTATTTCGTGAAGTCACACAAAAAGTGATACTTTTCAATATTTTGGTCGGAGTCAGTAGAAGTGTCCGCAGATTTGGGGATTTTGGAGTCGGGGCTCCAAATGCTAAAAACGTGGTTTTCCGCCTAAATACAGTGTTTTTCACCCACTTTCAAGTGTTTCAACGTTCGCCACGCACTTTGGGACCGTTTCCCGCCATTTGCACACATTCATCTATTTGTTGATATTTGTGCGTTTTTACAGTATTTCGGGGCTCAGAGGACCTATTATCGGTATTACCGTTCCACCAACCTTTGTCTCCGGAATTCACTGGCTTACTGGTTTGGAAGTATTATACAGGACCCCAAGGGTGAGCAGTAGGGTTGCCTTTATCCTCGCTCGTTATCACGGAAGTTATATCATCCCGCGGCGCTCTTTTCAAGAGAAGTGGGACGTACACGTTTAATTACTGCCCGGCAAATTATTGTACGGATTGGTACTCCGGGAGGAAGGAATTCTTCACTTACCAAGAACCGTCATATCCTCATTAAAACAAGATCGTTGAATTCAAATTTGAAATAAGTTTCTTTGTACCTGCTTCCATTAGGCGCTAGCGTGAACTCATGAAAAGGAAAGGTATCTAAATGAAAATTCCAGGAAATTACGTTGTAAATGTTCTGAAGTACTGATGGAGATCATTTTTCGAAAAATCCTATATCGAGAAAAATAATTTTTACAAAGCACAAAATGGAAAACGAAGAAAATTCGACAAAGGGAAAACGAAAAATATTTCGACAAGTGAGAAACGAAAAAAAAAATGTCAAGTGAGAAACGAAAAAAAATTACAAGTGAAAAACGAAAAAAATCTGCAAGCGAGAAACGAAAAAATTCGGCAAGCGAAAAACGAAAAAAAAAGACAAGCGAGAAACGAAAAAATGGCAGCAGGAAACTAAGGGTCCTATTAGCCGTAGGCAACTAGTCGTACGACTAGTTTCTTGACTGCACGACACCCATAGAACCAAATGGGAGCTATTAATCATAGGCAATTAGTCGCGCGACTAGTCTCTTGTCGCGTCGACAAGAAATCTTGTCTCCTGGCCCGGCGACCATTCTGTCGACAACTTGTCGCCCAGTAGACTAACGGGGCATTGTAGTATATGGAGCCTATTAGTCGCAAGAGACTAGTCACGCGACAAGTTGATAAATTGACTGAGTGCGCATCCTCAGCACATGTTTGAACAATTAGTTTTCTCTTATTTGTAATGTGAATAGTGTCTTACGTAGTCAGGGTTTTCTTTCGTTTATGACAATGGCCACTGTTCATGAAATCCAAGAAACTATAGTGAATGAAGACGTTGCCCAAACTGTACGCACAGAAGCTTCAAACTTAAAGGAATGCACTAATTTAATAGAAAATAAAGTTAATGCAGAGAACTTCATTTGTAAAGTGGAAACAAAATCCTGCAGGTTAGAATCATATTCAGGCAAGGTTGAAAGGCTTAAATACTGGAACAGTATTTTGAGGAACTTTGTTCCGGATTTTGACAGTAAGCCAGTATATGAGAAGAACATCTTGGTTAAGTTATTACAAATTATACGGTAAGATTGGTTGTCAGTAGTCGGGTATATTGAAAAAGGATATCTCCATGTAATTTAAACTTTTTTTTTGCCATAAACCATTCTTACAAGCAGGGCCGGATTTATGCGCCCCATGACTTCCAGCGCCCCAGCTTCCTCTCGTCTTTTTATCCATCCCATCTTCACATTTTGACAAATTACTCTCCTTCGTCTTCTCGCCACGTGAGGTAACAATTATTTAACTGCTAGTGTGATTATTTACAAAATACGTTTTTATTTTCACTGGTCTCCATATTGTTATGATCTTATATGAAATACTCTCGCAAGCAGCAGTGATAAAATGATCACATTTTCTTCTCACTATTAAAGATTTATTGCATGATTTGTCCTTTTTACCACTTCTCTTTATGCAGGAGAAAAGAAATGTAGGGCTACAGAATTGAACCCTGTTATGTATCTGTCAGTCGGTATATCGGTCCAACCATCAGTACGTCCCTCCTAATCTCTGGGAATGGACCAAAGCGGTACTACAAACTCATTCGTTACGTTGGATACAGTAGCGTAGATAGGAATTTCTCAAGGGAGGAGATATCTAGAAAATCATATCCTTGGCAGTTAAGCGACCCAACACTACATTTTAAATAATATATTTCAGGGCTTTCTTCTATAATTTTAGAACAGCACAATTGTGCGGAAAAGTATTAAATTATATCGGTATTGTTTACTTAGTTCAACCATAATTCTAATACAAATTTTGCCATATTAAAGCATCAGGTTGGATTTTGTCAAGAACGAAGAGTTTCTCGACCAACATTTACTAACGCTTCTGCGCTCAGTTTAATGGCAGTTTTCTCTTGTAAAACTACCAGTCTGACTAATGTCACATCCATTTGAAATTTTGAATTTTCCAAAGATCTATTTACTCGTTTCAGAGTATAAAATATAATCTTTGGCGTAGATGTGGGTGCAGGTTGTATAAAATCTGAAGCACTTTTAAAAAGTTGGGAAACCTGATATGGTTCCATTGCAGATTGAAGAAAACATTCCACTTTTATTAGTTTCGCTTTCTTAAGTCATAATTAGTGTTGAATATTTTGTATGTGAAAAAAAAAACAACCAACTGTGGGAGTTTTGTTTTCTTGTTCACTGTCTTCTTTCTAAAGCCTCAGATATCACTTCTGTAACATACTATCATTTCTGATAGTTGATTTAGGAAGTTCATTTATGTAGCTACTGTATTAGATATTCTAGACCTATGGTATTCTTTCATTCAGCTCTATGACATATCCAAGCAGAGAGTTCAGAGGGTGCAGACCTCTCCAAAATTCCGATTTGTAAACCTAGCATAATTTTTAGGTGTAATTATATACAGCGTGTTTTACAATTACATCGACGAACTTCTGGAGGTGGTTCTTCACATTAAAACAAGACGAAAGTTCCTCAGACAAATTCTCGAAATGTGCATAGTTTCGGATCTAGAGGGAGTCAAAAGGGTGGGAAAATGAACCTGAGAGTTTCATATTTCTAACACCACGAACAGTAGATCTGATGCTCCATGGTACCTCAATGACTAAGCCTGCTCTATTCGAAAATGCATATTTCAAAATTCCGCAATGGATTCCCCCAAAGGAAGTAGGGGATTCCGGAATATTTCTGAAGTAGAGGTCGGTCGAAATGAGCATGAATTAAAAGGTAGTGAGTAAAAGTATCATACGTCATACCCAGTATCCAATCGGGCAAGTATATTCAATCACTTTGATAATAAATAAATGAAACCTTCGATGAAATTATGCAATTCTTACTACTGATTGTTATGCAACCACATTCTTTTTTTTTCTTTTTTTTTAAGAAAATCGTTCGGTGTATCAAATCTTCATGATATATCGACTTGGCTCACACGAATTATTGTTTCCTGGTGAAAACCGTTCCATTTATACTTATTTCGATCCATCTTTACTTTTGAGAATTTCTGGAAATCCTTTAATTCCTTTGGGGAGTCCCTTGGGCGCCCATTGCGGAATTTTGAAATATTCACTTTTAGATAGTGCAGATTAAAGTATTTGACGGAACCACGCCACATCTACTTTTCATTGTGTTAGATATATGAAGCTCTGAAGTTCATTTTCCCACGCTTTCGATAGCCTGTAGCTCCGAAACTATGCACATTTCGAAAATGTATTCGAGGAACTTTCGTCTTGTTTTGACTGAGAAATCACCTGCAGAAGTTTGTCGGTGTAATTTTAAGAGACGCTATATTTGTTATCTAATTTCATATCCAGATCCTCTTTAAACTACCTCCAAATCCGTGAACACCCTAAGAAAAAATCGGGATACATGCGTGAAAGAGAATGTCTTACACTGTAAAAAGACATTTCAGTTTTCTTTTTCATCTATTTTTCCAAACTCAAATTTACTGCGACTTGCGTTATCTTCCTTCTGACAATTTGCTTTAGTTCTTTCAAACTTCAACATCTTTGGCAGTATTCACAGCTTCCACTAAGTTAAGGTGTTCCTTTTGTAAGAATCTGTAGAACGGTTAATCGTAGCGAAATACTAATTTAATCGAATAAAATTAACGAAAAAATTATAAATGTATTAAATTCATTACATGCCTTGAATGTGGGCTTGTGAAATTGTCCAATAAAAAATTGGATAATTCTTTCAAACATAAATTAAGTTACTTCTTTAAAATCATGGATTGCGTCATACTTTCATATCCGTCTTCTCATACTTCATAATTTTTTGCACTCTCCATAATGCCATAAAAATGTGTTTTCCCTAAGTGGATATAAAATATGTGTTTCAATCGATCCTAAATAATTCAACATCAGTCGAATATGAATGGTATTAAAATACTCCTACACTGAGTGAGTCTGTTGCACAATATACATAAATCTCAGCAGATTACTGTCACAGTATGTCTTGAATAATTTTTAAATTTTCCAGCAAACTGCTTCCTCCATCATATTCATAAAATAAGATCTCGTAATGAACACCAAAATTTATAAGATTTTATCAGTTGTTATCGCTAACTCCCGATATTAATTCTTCACAACTTTCCGACCAACATCACATTAGGGGAAGATCTGAGTTACATAAAAAGACATCATATAATCATTTGAATCTATCTTAAGGCCTTTAGACAACTTTGGCTCAGGTATGGATGATGATGGAATGAATTGGTGGAATGAGTGAGCAATCTGGCAACTGAGCCACCGTGGCCCATATCACATACTCATCATTGACGTAGTTAAAAACAAAGATTTTCCATGTAGGTGATATTAAGAGGTCCATCCGCTAATGCAGAAAATTATTCAGCTGCATTTAGTTAGGAAAAATATGCCTTAATTGAAACTAGATCGCAAATTTCATAATTGATTTTAATAGTTAGATTCTTCTCCCCTTATAGCCAAAAGAGGTAAGTCATGTAGTCTGAGGCACTAGGCCAACATCTCCAAGGTTGTGGGTTTGAATCCTCCATGAGGCATGGACATTTGTAAATTTTTAACAAGCGTTGCACTCGTGTAATCGTGACGGGCAGAAGTCAAAAGTTAACATGGCCCATAGAAAATAAAGTTTGGAGTCGCCGTGGCTCAGGCGGTAGCGTGTCTGACTACGAATGGAACAGCCCTGGTTCAAATCCCGGACAGGACACTGGAGACTTTTCTTGCAGTGTTCCCATGCCTGACGCTTTAAGGTGCACTCAGCCTCCTATTAAATTGAGTATCAGAGTGTCCTTGGTATTCCTGGGCACCTTAGGAAGGTAAAGGAGGTCAAGCGTGGAACTGACCCCCCCAACTCATTTCGTACCGTAGGTCAAGAAAATGTGGAGCGCTACTTCCACATCCCCCATGTGCCGTTCACTGTGCATGCGTATCGTACAGGGAAATAACTTTACATAGTAAATAAAGTTTACCAAAAGTTTATCTTCTTCTATTATGATCTGAAAGATCACATTAGATCTTACATTGGGGCATATCTTAAAAGTGGCACGAAAATTTCCAATGTGTGTAATTTTCATTTATAATTCATATCTACCGTAAATAGGGTGCCTGTTTAAATTATTTCTTTTCTACGTACAATGCTTCAACCAGAGAAATGCTTCAAATTCAAAATTTTCTCCGTTCTACCCTCGTTGAGATTACCATTGCAGGAATTACTACATTCTTCATTACTGTCTAGAAGTATGTTTTTTTTTTGTTTGATTTTTACCTGCGCTATCGACATGACTATAAAAGAATTTTAATTTTACTGGTTGTTCTGAAGGTTATTTACCACATCTACCCAAATATGAAACTACAACGCTTAATGAGCAATACGATCCTTGTCTGTTTATGAATAAACTTATAATTATATCGAGACGGATGTAAGCTATAGTACTGGTACCGGCTTTACAATTTTATATTTTAACCAACAATTATGTTTCCAAACATAACTTACTTCTTTTCTTGTGGAAATACTCTCCTTCTAAGTTAATAAGGTGGAGTCAATGGGGGGGGGGTATATCCCCCCCATTACCTACGCCACTGTGGATAGGGAGAAAAAAAAAACTTGTTTCCACTTTCATGAAAGACAGAATATTTTTGATTTTTTTTCGATCTCTGGCCATCTTTGGATCAGACCGAGATAGGGTATGGGATAGGTCGATATCTTAGTTAAGGTACCATGCTGACGTTCGTATGATGAAACTGAAGGAAACTGGAAAACCAAAGTCAGGACGGTCGACAGCAGGATTCGAACGCACCTTACCTACGCAACACATTGCGGACCCGAAAAAGCAAGTTAGGAAAAGACACTTGGGTTTTCCTCATATACAAAACTCTAGGGTAAATTACCCCTTCATGCATATATATGCAGTGCTTCAACACAAAGTACCTGCTGCCCGTTGGCACGCCCTATATGTATTGGTGTGTACAAAGGCAACCGTCTGAGTAAATAATATTTCTAATACAAGCACTAATGTTTGTTATATTATTTCTAATATAAATTTACCTAACTTTAAATTACCTGAAGTCAGTTATATACAAGTGGTCAAATGTGATGGCGTTTGGTTTTCTCCTTAATGTATTTTGCTATTAGGTAGATTTCGAAGAAAATATACCTGTTGAGATCGGTACGATATGAAAGTGTATATTTATATATTGTCATTGTTGTATAGAATACACAGCCTAAACCGCTAGGGCTATTGAAATCAAATTTGGCATAAAGGTACAACATCACTTTTTAATTATGAAAATGTTACCTAATGAGTTCAAAGACGCCATCTTGGATCCAAAATGGCGGACCTAAAAATCCATTTTCCACGCCGTTTGAGCTAGAGATACGAAATTTGGCATAAAGGTGCATTATGACGAGTAGCTTAGGTAAATATCACAACATTTGGGAAAAGTAGCCATCTTGGATCCAAAATGACCGCCCAAAATCCCATTCTGCACACCGTTTCAGCTGGATAAATGAAATTTTACTTGAAGTTGTACTATCACAAGTAGGTCACGACAAAATAAGAAAACTTTCAAAAAGTCGTCAACTTGGATCCAAAATGGCCGCCCCAAAAACCCAATTTCCAAATCATTGAAGGTAGAGAAACGAAATTTTCAATGAAGGTGTATGACCAAGAGTAGGTTACAATAAATGGCACAGCCAACCGTGGGAGGGTGAAGATGTACTCCGTGGTGGTGTAGTGCTGCAGGGAGATTTTGGTTAAGATAAAGGAGGCGCATCCTCTCAAAAGCACTGAAGTTGGGGGGCGAGCCCCGGCTCCCAGCGAAACTTCGAAATCTACCTCAGCCTGTAGGCCTACCGAAAGGGATTTTTTTTTTCGTCTTAACGTTTTAAATAGCGATTTCTAATTTTTCCTTGTAAAATTCGCCCCTGTGAAAGTTGCACCCCTAGGCCCAGCCCTAGTGTTAAATCCGATCCTGCTTACAAGAAACATTCGCGAGGTGTCCCCCCCACCGATTTGCTTCAAATTTGGCACATAAAATAATTCGACCTGTAGTTTTTCTTTCTGTGGAAAAACGCATTAAGGGAGCACCGTCCTC
Source organism: Lepisma saccharinum (assembly GCA_022664845.1). Classification (NCBI taxonomy): domain Eukaryota; kingdom Metazoa; phylum Arthropoda; class Insecta; order Zygentoma; family Lepismatidae; genus Lepisma; species Lepisma saccharinum. Next base: position 57,441 of record JAGDQP010007556.1, on the reverse strand, counting down.
ACTCAAAGCGCACTAAAATACGAAATAATTATTAAATTATGATAATTATTACAAACCATCTTTATTACTATTTTTCCTTTTGTTTTCACGCAGTTGATGCCGGCCGGGTGACCGAGCGGTCTGCGGCGGTAGGCCATCGGCTCGAAGGTACCGGATTCGAGTTCTGGCAGGAGCATGGGTGTGGATTTTAACAGCTACAGGCAAATCGTGATGGGCCGAAGTCCAAAGTCACTAGACTAGCCCATATAAAAATAAAGTAAAGTTCACGCAGTTGATCAACTGGTCGCGAGACGAGCTGCAAGTGCATAAAACCACGCCGACTAGTCGCGCGACTAGTTGCCTACGGCTAATAGCAGCCTAAAACGGCAAGTGAGAAACGATAAAGAAATCGACAAGCAAGATACAAAAAGATCGACAAGCGAGAAACGAAAAATTTCGACAAGCGAAAAAAGGAAAATTTTCGAAGAAACAGAAAACGATTTTTTTTTATAAATGACAAATGAACATATCTGCAGGCGAAGACTTTTTTTTTCGATAAAAAGAAAAAAAGATTCGTAAAAACCGAAAACATGAACAATATTTCTTTGAAATGAACAAATTCTTGAGGCGGCATGAATATGGTTCCTACATGGATTTTAAAATAACATGATTGATATTATGTTTACAGAAATTACCATAAGACAGAAAAGAGATGGCGAGAATAATCTAAACTAATCATTGACAGAGGTATTATGCCAAAAGAATTAATTGACAACTTGAATTACGGTTGACAATTGGTCATGAAACCTTGAAACGTTCTGAACACAGAATAAAATTTTAATGAAAAAAAAAAAACACACAAAAAATAATTAATCTAAAATTATTGATTCTGTTAACAAGTGAGATCTGTGTGTGATGTGTTCGTGTGATTTATCGTTGGGTAAATACATTTTGTGATTAGCTTAATGAAATACCACTTTTGTTTCAATTGATTGACAATATGTTCTATCACACATACAGAGCTGGTAGAGTAGGTGTCCTTAAAACATGTGAAAATGCAAGTATTATTTTATTTTTGGGTGATGTTTTTTTTTCGCTGCAGTGCAGTATTACCAGTCAGTTTCACTCCAAAATTCACTAGATATTTAGTAGATGAAATCACCAATCAGTTTCAACAAATAGTGAGTAGAATTTCCAGATGACTGTCGATCTTCAAGTATTAGCAGAAATTGTTTGTATAAGTCGGACTTAGGGTCTGTTTCACGAAAGTATTTTGCGACTTTCCGCTCTTCATTTTCTACTTCCGGAGGACTGTCTCAAGAACACCAACGTCCCGTCCTGCTCTCATTCAGTCACTTTGCTACAATTTTGCGCTAGGACAATGATTACAGAAGACAATATTCAATTGTTACTGAACATTTAATACCCAAAGTTAGGCAACCAAACGACAGTAAATATAAAGGAACCAAGAAAGTTTTGTCGCTTTTTGTGGAGGTCTGTGTTCAATTGGCCCTTACACAGTGAGTTGAATGCGAATGGAGATCAGACGAAGGTCAGTTGTTTTTGTGGGTATAGCCAACATACTACCTGCTTGTGGCAGTTCAGTTACACCGTGAACGTGCGGAAAGACAGAGTGAACATGGGACCTCCACAGAGCGTCATAAGGGTGTGTATGCTGTACGAGTTCAAACTGGGGTCAAACGCAGCTGCAGCGGGGCGGAAGATATGCCAGGCCGTTGGTGAGGGTGTCGTGACTACGCGGACAGTGCAGCGGTGGTTTACCAAGTTTAAGGACGGTGACGAAACACTTGAGGACGCACCACGTGCAGGAAGACCAACACAGGTACCAAATGAAGATCTGCAGGGAGCAATTGAGGCGAACAGTGCCAAGACATGTGAGGAACAGGGACTACAATTCAGTGTGAGTGGAGAAACCATTCGGCAGCACCTCCGTCAACTTGAAAAGCACTACAAGTTGGGTCGATGGGTCCCACATGATTTGACTCCGAGCTAGAAGGCAACGCGAGCAGACACCTGTTTTTTTCTGTCTCGTCTAAGGAAGGAGCCATTTCTGGACAGGGTGTTGACATGTAATGAGAAGTGTGTCCTGTACGAAGATCCACGGCGCCGTCATCATTGGTTAGCATTCCATGAACCGGTTTCAAAACAGCCGAAACCAGCACTGCACCAGAAAAAGGTCCTTCTGTGTGTTTGGTGGACTGCTCGCGGCATCGTGCATCGGGAACTGCTACCAGCTGGTCAGAGCATCAATGCAACAGTGTACTGTCAGCAGTTGAGCCGTATTCAAGAAATGCTCAAAACTATGCTCAAAATACTCACTTCTGAATCGCAAAGGGGTCCTCCTGTTACAGGACAACGCTAATCCCCACGTGGCTAGGATGACCTGGGATACCATTCTACGCCTTGGGTGGGAAACACTATTGCATCCGCCATACTGCCCGGACATTGCACCGTCCGATTTTCACCTGTTCCATTCCTTGGACAATCACCTTAGAGGACGCCAGTTCAAATCCCTAGTAGAGGTGCAAAATGCACTTGATACCTTCTTCGCTTCACGGCCCACCAAGTTCTACCACGATGGAATCCATGGCCTTCCAGAACGTTGGGAGAAGGTCATCGATGCTAATGGGGACTATTTTTGATCTTCCAGGTACGTCTTAGGTGACATATCGATGTTCGAAGGTGGTGGGTGAACAAGCGACAGAACTTTCTTGCTTACCTATATATAATGATTGTGGAGGGAGGTTAGCGCTATTGAGACATTCCTCCTGAAATGCAAACTGAAGAATGTAAAGTTGCAAAGTGAAACAGAACCCTGGGGCCTGTTTCACGAAAGTACTTATCAATTTCAATAGAACTGTCTCAAGACCGCTAAACTCCCGCTAAAATCTTTGTGTACTGTCGTTTGGTTGCCTAGTTTTGGGTGTCAAAAGTTTACTAACAATTGAATATTGTCTAGTATAATCATACTCCCTGCACAAAATTAAAGAAAAGTGACGGAATGAGAACAAGGGTTCGTGGAGGGAGGTTAGCTGTCTTGAGACAGTCCTCCGAAAGTGCAAACTGAAGAGTGAAAACCTGACAAGTATTTTTGATAAACAGTCCCCTGGCCTCCTACTGATTCTGAATTACTTGTAGAATTAGAAC
>JAGDQP010007556.1:38863-54194 GCA_022664845.1 Lepisma saccharinum | reverse complement strand
TTTTTTTTTTTTTTTTTTTTTTTTTTTTTTTTTTTTTTTTTTTTTAGCCTTGTTCAAAACGTGGAACCTCTCCGGATGAGAAGTGTAAAATAAAACTTCCTCGAAATATGTGCTTTTGGATGCATATTATGACCCGGAACTTTTTCAATTACATAAACAACCTCGGGCGTCATTACATTGTTTATATACATTTCATACATAAACTGATCTTCCTATCCCTCAAATGCATCCGCTGAAGCGCTCACTCCGAACTTAATTACCACATACATTGTTTAGTATCATTGGGTACTTTTTAACCCCGAGGAAATGCATGTAAGAGTTACAGTGAATGATTAATTTAAACTAGAAAGTTCTTAGTAACACAAAATACAGATGAGAAATTAATTCACTGTGAAGGTCAACGAAATATCTGCTATCTTCTTCAAACAAATTTTCTCGTCGCACACTCAGTGATTAAACTACTCGTAATAGGGTTCATACGAAGATTACATAAACGTGGGTTAACCACAGTTCAAGAAAGGAAGATCAGTGATAAATTGAATGTTAAACATATGATCAGGAAAGCTTTGTGTGTGACTATCGCAATAAGTAGTATTCTGCTGAAAGGGGCAGGTTCGTCGTCTCAAATTGGCCCTCTCCATTGATCCAGATCTTGCGCTTTCCTTTTTTTATCTTAGCATTCAAAATGTCTTCCTTAATTTTGTTTAAGAAGTTGCATTTGTCTTTTTCCTCAACCATGTCTTCAATTCTCTTGCGTAGTCTTTCCCTAACAAATGCCTTAACCGCATTTTTTTTTTATCGTGTCGAGTAGTGTCCGTCTATATTCTCTCTCTTAATAATTTCTTCATTGTATATCTTCTGTGTCGAAGTTGTTTTTCTCCATTTTTCCATGTTTAGATTTCAGATACCTCCAGTTTTCTTTCATTGTTTCATAGAGTTCCCGTTTCCTACCATGTAACTTAATACTCCATACCAAACAGAGCCGACATCGACAAGGTAGAGTTCTTGCTTTGTAATCGCGAGAACCCGGGTTCAATTACTGGAGTCGTAAATCCTGAATGAGAGTTAACCCTGTTTTCCCTCGATCACACAAGTCAGTGTTGGGATGGTACCTTGTTGATGCGTCAGACCTCACAACCACCTAGGTTGGTCCGCATTTCAGGTCTAATGAATGCAGTAGTTGAACAAAATAACAGCTTTGGTATTAACCTTTACACGCCCAATGACTGATATGTGTCACAGTCTCTGACGTCATAATTCCTCACCTAATTACGATAGAAGGATGATTTTGGTATTTAAATGTTCGTGAAGAAACTAGATAACTTATTATGTACATTTTAACCCTCTGTGTTGTCCGAGGGGGGGAGAGAGAATTTTGAGTTTTCTCCTTTATTTTGAAAAGGGTGCACGGTCCCCAAAATAAATACAGAAGCTTAATTTTGTCCTCAAATGGTAAAGAAGGAATAAATTTACTGATGATGTAATTTTTGTCAGTGTACTCCTTGTAGGTCAGGATGGAAGCGGGGGCAAAGTTTGTCTTTGTTTTTACGTCCATTTTGTCAAAAATAAAAAAAATAAAAATACTTTTCCTCACATTTATAGCGCACAGTTTCCACTTTCCCTTCACAATTTTAAAATATTTTTATCCATCTTCTTTCACATATTGGGCGCGATGGTCAAAAATGCTATCTCATTAGAATCTGCGCTCCGTATAAGCTTTTCATCGAGGTCTGAGTCATATCAGTATCATAATTAGGAACATAACCTGAGTCTCGGAAGTAAAGGTCTAGGCTTTTCATAGAGAAAGCCCTGGCGGGCGTCTAAAGGCTTATTTTCAAGCCCGCTTGCGTTGCGTGCTTTGCTTGCGATTTGGGTGAACAGCCAATTGAAACACGTGTTAAAACACGTAATAAAACTACACCACGTGTTTCAATAGGATACTCAGCCTAATCGCACGCACAGCAAGCAGCGCAAGCTTTCATGAAATCCAGCCCTAAGGGTAAGAAAAAATTTTGGAATTAGAATCGACTTTACTAGATTTTATTTATTTGTATTCGTAGAAAATGCTCTATTTATTCAAACCTATATTCTATTTTATTTTTTTAAAAATCGTATCGCAAGTAATGCTCAAATCCTGTCATTAATAATATTCATAAGTAAAATCATGGTTGTGTCTAGAGTAACGACGGTTTTACGTCGTTGCTTTAAATTTTTAACATCGAGGGTTAATTTACTAGAGCAACGACGGAAATCTCCACTCTCGCGTAGCTTGAACTACAAGTAACAGCGAAAAGCGCTCAGCCCGGCAGCTGTAGTTTGGTCTTGTGGACAAGGCGTCAGGAAGCTGATCCAAAAGTCCCGTGTTCGAACTCTGACGTCGACTTTTTGTATATTTTTTTTTAAAAAAGAAAATTAAAGTTTTTTCGTTTTTTATGTAAATACACAAAAGGAAATGTAATAAAAGTTGTGATTTACAATTTTAAAAGAGGCCACTAAAAACTAGGATGTATATAAACCCACCAGGGCAGGATACACACGGACCGATAGCGAGGTGTGCAAGGAGGGGAGGGTGCGTCCAAAGGGAGCTGGGCGGCGTTAGCCTCGGGAGGGCGCAGCCTCCCCTGTTAGCGGTGGGCATACTCAAAAGTACTGTTTACGCAAAGTTTTGTGTCGTTCCGTCCCGTCGTTGCTCTAGTAAATTAACCTTCGAGGTAAATAGCTTAAAGCAACGACGGAAAACCGTAGTTGCTCTAGAAACAGCCTAAAATAATATCTCTACTCGTATACAAATCGCATGTCAATTCTTAAACTACGTATCGCTGGTAAAAACACAGAGTCGAAAGTAATTTTGCCAACTTTTCAGGAGAATAAAACTAAAGTCAATTCTTTCCGTTGCATTAATGGCTTTGCAAAACATGAAAGTATCGGTTTTCAACAGCCCGTTGCTGATCTAATTTAAAAATCGCATTTTATTTCACTTACGCCTTTACGTGTTTCTAGCGGCAATGTTATCCTCAAAGTAGAAAGGAAGTCATTACTATGCTTCTTCCGACATTGAAGTTATTATCTACAACAATCATAATCAGCAAACCGCAACGAAACTAACTCTGGTGTGGCATCTAGAATTATAACTCAAGTCATTGCTACGTTTATTTCACAGTCTCATCAAGTAATATTTTATGTTCAGTGCTGCCATTGGTGTCTTATCATAATGTAGCAAACTCAGTTTGCGACTGTATAATTTAATTTGTTTCCCCTTTGTAGTGATAAACTTTGAAGGTCAAATATCTCGAAAGCAATCCACTTTTTTTTTAATCAATATGCGAGGGCAGTTCAATAATTAATTAAACAACCTTCTGAAGCTACTTCAGCAGGAAGAGACATCTATAGATCAGTTTCTGATAGCGTGCAACAGATAACAACAAGCGCGAAAATCACGACAGTCCCAGCAGAAAATATCACCTTGCGGATTCAGCGTGGGTTGAGTTCTTGAAAGAAAATCGGACTTCGATGTATGTTGAAGAAACATGCCATTTTGGGCTTCTCTATCCTGTAACCTATCCTCTGAATGAACGTTTCGAACCAGTGAATACTGTCTTCTTTTCCGTAAGAGGAGGTTGAAGTACAGAAGGAAAGGAGAGACGAAGAAACAAGGAAGAGAAGAAAGGCAGGGAGTGGAACAAAAGGAAATTGGAGAAGAAGAGGAGAAACTGTGGTGGGGGGTAGAGAGTATAGTAGAGGAAACAGGTGATAAGTAGAATGCTGAAGAAGACTTCTGTATTTCAACGTACAGAAAAAGAAGCAAAAGGATACTGGAGGTGATAAGAGAAGAGCAGAAAAGCGAAGAGAGAAGAAGGGAATGATGGAGGAAAAAGGAGTAATTTATAGAGTTTAGTGTAGTGATTGTGAAATGTGCTGTGTGGGGGAAACGGGAAAGAAGTTAAGAGCGGATAAAACAACATAAAGATGATGTTAGGTTGGAGAGGGACAGAAATGCTATCTACAAGCATATAAAAGAAACGGGACATTTAGTGGATTGGAGTGAAGTGAAACTGTTGGGACAGGAAGTTAGAAGGACTGTCAGAAAATGGAAAGAAGCAAGATTTATAGAAATGAAAGGTGGGAAAGTGATGAACATAAGATTGATGAACAGTGGAATAAGTTATTAAGGAGCCTTAAAATATAAATTGTACATTTGGTGTAAGACATAGAATTTTTGTTTAGTTTAGTGTTCCTTTTATTTCCATTTTTTTTTATCTTTATATCCCTTATAAAAATTCTACGGGACAAGACTTATTTTGAGATTGTATGCTTAGATGTAGTAGAAACACGGGGTGAGAGGGAATCAGTGATTGTTGTTAATTATAAATTCACTTTTTGTAGACGGTACGGGATTGGCTGGCAGGGGGGCAACCAGGAACCAGATAGGTGTCTTGTTAGAAGTTGTGTTGGTTATGTAATTTAGTGTGTCTGATGAAGCCAAGTAGTTAGTTGGCGAAACTGTTATACGTTTTTAGTTTTTAATTAAAACGCATTGCTTTGCTTATTTATTAATTTTTTAATTTTATTTTAAAAATACAAGATAATTTCAGCATGTGTAGGCTTACCTTTTTTATTATTATTTTACAGTATACAATCTTATATTCAGCAAAAGATCCGTTTCTTTCCTTCTGAATCAACGATATCTCAACATTTGAATTTCAACAACAAACAAAACATTGTATAGCATGCTATAGAGATTTCAACGAAAAAGCTGTTTTTATAATATTGTATCATAGTTTTCCATTGGATTTTTTTTTCTCTTATAGCGGAAAACGAAGTCGTAGTAGTTATTCATTTGTTTTCTCTTCTGTACCTTCACTTGATGTTTCCATAAATGCTTTGAGAATCTTTCTGAAGGTTGTTCCATTTTCCTTTTGTTTGTTCAGTGAAGGTCACGCTGTTACATCACCTGTTACAATTTCTTTTTCTTCGTCTTCCCTTTGTTAATTACATAATCAACTCCTGTAACTGTTCATCTGGAACAATTTTAAAGCAAATACAAGTTCAGAAACGAATTGTGTTTGTTTTCTTGAGAATAATTTGATGAATAGTTCGTTTGTTACGAATAATTTGATTAAATTTCAGTTGCCTCAGCTATTGACAGTCTCGCGTACATATACCAGTTTACAGATCTTTTTCACTTTCACGTAAGTCATAGATATCTAAAGGACATAAATAAATTGAAGTTCGAATTTGAACTATAAGTAAAAAATTGATTTGCTTAAACAATTTAAATTAATTTTATTCCTCTTGTCACGTGCGCTAGAAAGTAACTGTTAAATGATCAAAACTCTTATTATTCGACACATCTTTTTGAAGCAGATGACTGGTGATATGAAAGTAAATAATAAGTAGTGAATCTTGCTATACTGTGCATAATATACAAAAGTTCCCGTCCACCGGACTACTCGTCAGATGGCAGCACAAGTCTAACATCACGTGATGTCGTCGAGAAATGCCATTGGCGGGAAATTATTAATTTTCTTGGGTATGATGTCAATGAAGTTTTCGACCATAACAGTCGTTATGTTTCATAAAAAATGTTTAATAAATTTAATATTGTTTATCTCCTATATTGGTTTAAAGTCTTTTTTATTCTTTAGAAATAGGCTGCTTCTCTTATCTCATCTTTGTCTCCTAAACTTATGTTTTCTTTTCTCTTGATTTTACGAGTATATCCATTTTCATCTGTACGAGGTAAAAGAGTTCTTCCAATGTACTTACAATTCTTCTTCTTCTTCTTCGTTCAGTTACATAGATAATGAACGAGTTGGTTGGTTAGAAACAAAGATGTTCTAATAGAAGATTTGTATGTAGCTGTCTCATGCGCAGAGGAAGAATGAATCCAAAAAGCATCTGCGCATCGACCAAAGCGACGTACCTGATTGGTTAACGAATAACTAGAGAGCTTATTGTTATCTTTGTTAGCCGAAAACAATGTTTTAATTGGAGTAAGTGGGCTAACTGGACAGAACTATGCTGTGACGTTTGGCTTCATGTTCTTAGCAAAATCGCATATCCTCTATTAGAACATTCTTGGTTAGAAACTGAAGGCACCAGGACCGGTCGCAACTGTCGCTTCTATCAAGGTATACGTGAGAACTTCTAACATTCACTTCTCATTATTCTGTGGTGATATCCTCTAACCTTACGAGCGAGTTGCATCAGGAAAAATCCCATGAAATGTACTGAAACTGGACTGGTCGGTGCTATTGCCCTTTTGGTTTTGCATCTCGTTTTATACCTAATATATTTCTGTGAAGTTTATAAGATGTTAAAGGCGTGTAAAACGATAATGTACAAGGAAGATGTACAATTTAAAGTACGTACCTTGTACTTATATGTATTGAGTCTGTTGTTTTTGTGATAAGAGCAGTCATAATTGGTTCAACGTGTCTAATTGAACTAAACTTTACTTCACGAACCACACATAAAAGATAAGGCCGGCTTTTCGTGCACGCGCTAGCTGCGTGTTTTGCTTGCCATTTGGCTGAGTAGCCAATTGAAACACATTTAAGTCTATGTCACACGACACTGGTAATAGCTGCTAATAGCGTTAGCAGCTAGCATTCGAGAGCAAATTAGCATCGTGTGACCACGTACCAGCTTCTATTAGCTCACTCGCTGCTACTTGGAATTAGACATGTTCAATTGCGCTTTTTTCCAGTCGTATGACTCATTCGCTGATAATAAAAGCATCGTGTGACTACACTACCGTGTTTGGTAGCTGCTAGTTTGCCATAGCGAAGTAAAAAAAAAAAATTGAACGCCGAAAAAAAGGGGTTTTCTCCAATTTTCGTGCTACTTTGGAAAGAAAACTTTTTTTTTTGCCATTTATTATCAATAAATTGTTAAAATATTAATTTTTCATACAAACAAATATTTAATAAAATCTGTATTGAAAGTCGCACAGACAATACTGTGTTCCATAAATATGTATTCAATAGATTCCAGCTTGCAACCAATGTCATAGATTGCATTACGATGGAACAATCTGATGCAGCGGAAAACTTGTGTTTCGTGCTCCATCTTAATAACATCGCTAAATTGTAAACTTTTCAAATATATATTCTACGAAAAGCGAAGATTAGGCGTGTTTTATGTAAGTAAATACTTTCTTATCAAAATATGATAAACCCGTTCGAATTCTGAACACTTTCAGGGCGAAGTAGGGGCAGTATATGAAAGCTTCTAACAACTTATTTTGTAATTTATTATTTTATATTCCAAGGCAATAAGTTTCATATTTAATTACAATGCTTTCTGCATACTTTTGGAGCTCTTTTTTATGAAAAAAAAAGAGAAAAAAGATAAGAACGTCACCTTAAACGGATTTGAAAGAACTGGGTGTTATAGAAACACGAATCGTGTTTATGCAGTTTATTTTGTTACCGTGAATATTATACATGCTAATCAAAATTAGAATGTATTACTATGAGTAAGTCTCAAGACATATTGCTCTATTGCTCATTATGTAACTGATAATTGTTCGAAATATTTAATTTAGAATATTATAATCAAGGAATTCGAACCCGGATATTAGCATGGTGTGACCACGAAACAGCCGCTAGTATTAGCTGCTAATAGTGGCTGCTACCATTAGCAGCTAGGAGTAGCGAGTACACCAGCGTCGTGTGACAGAGACTTAAGTATTTCCATTGGCTAGTTATAGAAACCGCAAGGAAAGTACACGGCGAGCGCGTATATGAAAAGGTGGCATAATACGACAACGGAAAAGAGAAAGAATATGCTCAGAAGCAAAGAATGAATATGTGTACATAGTCTCTTCTTCCTCTTTCTTTTTCTTATTATATTGTGCGTGTTGTTGGTGAAAAAAATAATCGTTCTATTTGAAACATTAACAACAAGTAGGGTTACCAACCGTCCGGCTTTTGCCGGACATGCCCGGCTTTTTAACCTTTTTAGAAATATCAAGCCGGCATTTGTCTTATTCTTCAAAAAGTCAGGCATTTTAAAAATAAAATTAGCAAGACATTACTGCAACTAAATTTGCATTATTTGTACTATTTACGGTAAACTTTATGCTCACAAGCGGTAATTTGTTACATTTTTAAGTACTAGGGTGCGTGGTTGGTGGTGCTGTCGATATATCACAGTCGAACCATTTTGTCTCCGTTCGCGAAATTACGAAAAGTACAAAAAATTGGTAAAAACTAGCACATTATCAAGTAATATTTTTGTCTTTATCCTCCCCAAAACTTTCACAACTACCTAGGTAGATAAAAAGGTACATCACGAACGTGATTGTGCCTAAAAAAAAGTGTTAACTTGCTGCAAATTCATTGTGTCCGGTTTTTCTTTTTTCTTTTTTTTTTTTTTGAGTTTTGTCCTCCATTTGACAATTTCCAGTTGGTAACCCTAAACAAAAGAGACAGCGGAGGTTGAATCGAAGTCAGTAAAAGATACACACTTTTGATCTCCAGATTTCGTATAGGTATCAAATGGATAGTGTTTACATTGTAAAAGACAACACTGTAGGCCTATATGATAATTAAAAGAGATGTTAAAATAACAACCATTTTGTTTCTGAAACCTGTAATGAACTGAAACTTATATTAAATCCGAACACTGCAGACGCCAAACTTGTAGATTAGAACTGTTGGATTTGTAGATTAGAAATGCGATATATGGAACTGTCACATCTTCAATAGCCCAAATTTGGACTGAAGATGGTAGTAGAACAATAAAAAATAAAAAAAAAGTAGCATTTGAGTTAGAAATTCAATTTTCAAAGTTTCATCAAATTACGATTATACATAATTTAGAAACGCCGATTTTCCGCTGAATTGTAGCCAGATCTTTAGAGATTAGTTTCATAGAAATAAGTAAATAAATGTCAACTTTCCTTGAATTAAATTTAAAAATGTGGTTCGAAATGTGCTTTTTAACAATATCTGAATAATCCATTCGTAACATTATCATTATTATTATTAGTATTATTTCCTTCCGAATTAAATGATTGATGGTAAACTAAAGTTTAGTAAATTTAAAAGAGGATTAACTAACAGTTGTATGTTATAATTACTCTAGCTGTAATTGTAATTGTTAATTAATTACTTTTCTTATATTATTTCAGCTCAAGTTCCAGCTGAAGATGTTCCCGTCCGTCCCCATACGCTGATTGTTCATTCATACAAAGCACCAACTTTTTGTGATTTCTGTGGTGAAATGCTCTTTGGGTTAGTGCGACAGGGATTGAAATGTGAAGGTAAGGAAAAAATATACTAACTCACTAACTCTATGGCTTATGGAACTCGCAAGTTCATCACCGCAGTAACAAACGTTCGCCATTAGATTCTATCCTGGGCAATATCAAGCCAGTTTTCATCACAAACACCTACTTATCGAAGATCTCTTCTAATATTGTCCTCCCAACGACGTTTCGGTCTTCCCAATGGTCTCCTTCCATCCGAACTACATGGCCTGCCCACCTTAGTCATCGCGATTTCATCATTTTTTACATCTGGTGAATCGTACTGTCCGTGGAGTTCTTCATCATGCAGTCTCCTCCATTATCCAGTCATCTCGTCCCGTATATCTTTCTCAAAACCTTATTTTCAAATACACGTAATTTATGTTCATCTGCTAGGGTCGTACTCCAACTTTCGCAACCGTAAAGTATTACCGGCAGAATAACCGTTCTGTATATTTTCAATTTCAATTTCCTTGATATTAATCGCGATGTTAGAAGTTCTTGGACTGTATAGAAACATGCGTTCCCCGATACTAAGCGACTTTTTATTTCTTCCATAACCTCATAAAATATATACAACAGGTGAAATCGTGTAAGTGTTTTAGTTAGACGACACAATATACACTACACGGTAAGTAGTGTGAACATACTTACAGAAAGAAAGATTTCAATTTACATTTTATGGTAAGAAAGAATTGTGGTTTGAGATAATTTTGGATAGCACTATGCAATTTCTTTCCTCAAGTGGACCCAAGAACAGTTTATATATATCTGATCGGTATTGACATTCATTTGCACAAGTATTATCTGTCTGTTCTAACGGAGTGGATAAGCCTCCATTGATAGTTAAACAAACTTTGTAAATTTTATTTTATATGGACCAGTCTAATAACTGTTGACTTCGGTCCGTCACGCTCTAGTTAACGTACACCCATGCCCCTTCCGGGACTCGAACCCGGGACCTTCGAGTCTTTGGCATAATACCTTAGAACCCCACGGCTACCCTGGTCGGCTGATAGTTACGAGCCGCCATTGATCGATGTCATTATAGAGCGTCTTTTCATGCGCGCCAGTCGCTTGCGTCGATTTGGTCTACTAATAACGTGACGCAATCGTAAGCGAAATTTGCGGCTAGCAGGTTTCTTCAGTTCGTGCGTTCCAGAAATCATGTGACTAGTAGCAACGGTATCTCCTTCCAGTCCAGGTTAGTTGCAGTTCAGTGGCGTGAAATTTGCACTGGAGGTAGTGGGGACGCAGCCTACTGCTCAACATTCCTTTGTTTTTATAGTCCCGATATATCAAAAGAAAAATCAGTCTTGTTACTTTTTTGACAAACCAGTGCAAACTTGAATTACGCTACTATGTTTTCTGTCTATTTTAACGATTGAAAAAAAAATATGTATGACCTTTAGGCATCTAAGGCTCAGGCCAGGATGCGGAAGGTGTCGACCAGGACCTAAGTTGAAGATACCATCCCGGCATTTGTCTGGTGTGACTGGAAAAACCTCAGTGAGGATGGTCAGTCGCTTGGATTGAACCTACGATCTCCCGAAGGCTAAGCTAACGCTCTACCACTGAGTCACGCCCTCTTAGTCTCTATTTTCACAAGTTGTCTTTTCATGTAATTATTATAAGTTACATGAATATGTCAAGATATAAATAATAAAATTTACGTCACTTCGCTTTTATTTAAGTGATAAAAAAAGGACTATAAAAACAGGTACGCAGAAATTATTCACAGGGCTTCTAAGACAGAAAATAGAATCGTTTCGAACGGAATGGAGTCCGTGCAGAAAATAGCTTTAAATAAAAGAAAAACAGCGTTGCCAGTAGTGAATTTCGGTGGTTCTGATTTAAGTTCGCTTTTGTTACGAACAGCTAAAGCCATGGTTCGTAAAAAGAAAAACGCTTTTTATCAGTAGAGGCTTGTTACAGACGATCTATTATTCCACACATGTATATATATACGTATATATTAGTGTTTGTGTAGTAGATATATGGTGGGTTCACTTAACATGCATGAAACCTCATAAAATTTAAATGAGCTGGAAATGGAGTTTCCAAATTTCCTGTCGCATCTGTGTTCATCAAGGAGATGTGTATCTTGAGCACATGTGTTTCAGTGCACTTGAAGTATTTACTTTGTCTTTCATAGAGCAGGATAAATAAATTGACCCGGTATATTTAGGTAAAATAAATGACGCTCACTTAAATAAATCACAGACATTTTGTGAGTATTAAATGAAGATTTTCGCCATCAATTTGTTAAATAGGTTACGAAAACAAAACAAGCACAAAATAATCTCGTCGTTGAAATCTAATTTATTTGACTGAAATATACGTCAATTGAAGAGTAGAATGGAAATAATTTGGAGGCCTATGAAACACGTCTGCTTTAAATATTATATGACTGAAAATACAGTTGTTTCAAAATAACTGATTCTCATGAATTAGTGGTAATATTTAATGCATATGTTACCTATTATTTAATTTACAGTTTATAAGCTCGTGAGAAGGGACGGTCAAGGTCTTTAGTCCATATACTATCACGGCATTCGCCTGATAAGACTGAGGGAAGCTTTAATCGCCTGATAAGACTGAGGGAAGCTTTAAGCGGGAATGGCCGACAGGAAAACTCGAACCTACGTGCCTCCAGAGGTGCATTTCAAAGTTCACGATCCTAACCAATAAATGATGGACGTTAAGTGCAGGGATTCTGACAGAATTTTCGGTTGGGGGGGGGTTCAGGTCAAGCCAAAGTTACGGAGGTTCAAGTATAGTATTTCAGAGTTTCTATTGATTTTTGAAGATTTAAATTTTAAAGTTAAGGGTGTGTGCTCAACTATTTGAAAAGTGACACCCCCCCATGAGACTGAATCGCAGAGTTAGGTGTGAATATTTCACAAATGTGTCAAACCAATCTCCTGGAACATTTATGAACTTTATTCGTAGATTATTTTTATGACAAATTCAAAGTTTTATGCCATTTTCTTTGTTTATACAATTTACATCCTAGAGTGAGAGAGGCATCTGTTTCCGTTTACAAGTCTGCAGTACCTTGGCGACCACTTTCTGGGGAAAGGAATGTGGAAAGTAGGGCGCATAGGGCCTTATTCAAGGTACCATTCTCATATACGCCTAGCAAAACTGCAAATTAAATTCTTTGTGAAAGTTCAATTAGGATAGCTAGCAACAGGACCTGAACCGTACCTTCTCAATAATGATTCCGCGACCTAAACCACTGAACACGGGGGCTGAATTTTAGGCTTCATTGTTAGTAAGCTTATATTGTCCTTGTATAAGAAAAAGGAAAGTGGGAACTTTAATTCAAACTTTGTTGCTGGTCTTTACAGTATCTTAGAACCTTCAGGCCGTCGCGCCTTAAACCAGTGATTCCACCAGACCCCCCCCCACTGTGCGGGGTGCTTACCCCCTAGTCTTGACAACACCTCCCAACTTAAAATTTTTGGCTGTGAAAAATCGATAGAAACCGTACGAAACTTCACTTACACCCTCCCAATTTTGGCTTTACACTCCCCTGAAACTGAAAATCCTGGTGGAAACCCTGCCTTAAACTATGCTTCAAAGAGCTCCATTCTTATTTTAAAATGTTGAGTGTACTTCAAGATAGCCGACTGTCTGGTTAACACACACATAAAGATGAGTGCTCTTAGACATTGCATCTTACTATCAAGTTCAATTTTACCCTACTTAACTCAATTATGTAAGAATGTATTTTTTAATTACCCTTCACATCGAGTTGTCCAAGATATAATTGCGAAACTCAGGGCTTGACCCTATTTTCTCATACGTCGAAGATCGTCATCTGTGAAAGTTAGATCAAGATGCAAAGCGTTAACTCTTTTAGATTTTTCAAGTTTTTATCAAATCAATTAATTATAACAGAATCGATTAAATTAGCATGGAAGTAAATAAGAACAATTATAAATAACAATTAATACATTCAAAGGAACGAAAGAAAACTGTTCGTTACCTGAAGTAGTCGTATGATATTAGACGATCTTATATCAGTCATGGTATCCGATATCAGACAGCAGTACTGTAAAAAACGTACTGGTTTAATCCAACTCGTAAATATTTGTCTTTCGATGTCGAAAAATTTAATACTTAGATGGAAACTGTTAAACCATTACGTAAAAAGATGCATATGGAGATATACGAGGGTTATTCCAAACGTTTCCGGCCTGGCATTAAAAAATCGTGCCAATTTTAATGAGCTATTCGTGACATGTACTACCATCTATGGACAGTATATTGTACCAGTTGCGACTCTTATCTGCATCCGTTCGTTGGAGCCCGTCGTTTGAATGGAACGTTAAGCGCTCACTTGCTTAAATGTGATTAGAAACGCGGTATTCTTCTAATACGCGATAATGCTTAAGTCCATACGGCTGTTGTTACCAAAAAGTGCTGTAACTTCAAGGGGGGTTTCTCATCCGCATTACAGCCCAGATGTAGCACATAACGATTTTTATCTGTTCTCTGAACTGAAGAAAAGCCTTCGAGGAAGAAAGTTTTCGGACGACAATGACGTGAAAAAAGCAGTTTTGAACAATTTGCAGACAAAATTTCGGACTATTTTTTCACGGGTATACAAATGCTAATTCAAAGATGTGAAAAGTGCATTGAAGTAAAGGGTGGCTATATTGACTCTAAAAGTTAAGCAGGCCGGAAACTTTTGGAATTACCCTCGTATTTGAAAGTTACTAACCAGTTTCTCTATTCGTTTCAGTAAACTATTCAAAACAATTGTGTAGAAAATAGTTCCAAACTTTCTAGTAGGGTATTATATTAGGTAGAAAGACATTAGGTACTGCTTTTTTCTAGATTTGACACAAGCATTTGACACGATAAATCAGGACACGAGAAAGTTTATTTCATAACTGCATTATATTTAAATAGAATGAATAACATATAGTTATTATACAAATTATATTGTACTTGCCAGAAAGCTGAAGTCACATATACACGAAGAACAATAACAGCTAACGTCAATTATGTATGGAGTTCCTCAAGGATCTAATTTAGGTCCATTCCTAAACTGTTGTCTAGTCCAGTATCAATAAATTTTATAAGAATATGCACGTTTATTTTAGTATTTAAGACTTCATTGTTATATTATTACATCATGTTTATTTCTTGTTTTTATTTATTTATTTATTTATTTTATTTGCAGGTTGTAGTCTGAACTTCCATAAACGTTGTGTCATTAAAATACCTAACAACTGTACCTATGCAAGCTATAGCAAACGAAGGAGGTCGTCAACGTTACACGTTCCTAGAAGCCCATCAGACACTGGTTCCTCATCGTCGGTAACCTCTACATCGGACGAATCAGGATTGGTAATTATTTTATTTCTTTACCTATTTCACTGTAGTTTCTGTAGTTGTTGTCTACACGAAGGATGGGTGTGAGTTAAGAGTCTGCTCATATCGGAGAGTCAGTATTTAGTTTCAGTTGTACGTCCCAAAGAGAATAAGCATCTTCTAAGTTACTGTGAAGAACTAAGATTTTGTGAGATCAGAATCTCGATATTGAACTTCGTTATTGCAAACTTATCGAGGGGCGATTGTTGTGACTAATATTTAATATGGTGGAAGTAGATCTTTTTGTTTTATACCGAATGTTGTTGATATCGAAGTGCCTTTTTTCATCTTAAATACTCTTGGTATACGTAATATGTAGAACAAGGTTGATGTATACATATCTTTCTTTTAGGAATATCGAATATCGCTTGCACCAAAATATCTTTGGACATCGAATATGGTTGATTCAAACATAACTTTGGATATTGAATGATGTTGTCTTGTTGGTATAGAAATATTGCATAATTGTAGTTTCATCATTATTAGTGTTCTGACGCAAGCGACACATTAGCGTTCTAAAGCAAGCGACACATTAGTGTTCTGACACAAGAAACATATTAGTGTTCTGAAACAAGCGACATATTAGTGTTCTGACGCAAGCGACATATTAGTGTTCTGGAGCAGACATAGTGTTATGATGCAAGTGACATATTAGTGTTCTATCGCAAGCGACATATTAGTGTTCTA
>JAGDQP010007556.1:16618-29745 GCA_022664845.1 Lepisma saccharinum | reverse complement strand
TACCGAGTTCGATTCCCGGTGGGGGCTCAAAAATTTCGGTGTTGACCCAGCATCGTGAGGACAATTGGGGAGCTGCTGTAAATAAAAGACAGTGGCGATCACAGTGAGAGCTTCGGCTCTCCTCTCCCAACCCGTCTGGTCAGCGTGGGAGCAGTAAACCAACTCCTCCCTTCGGGGAGAGGCCTCATCCACTAGTGGATTGAATATGGCTGTGATTTATTATTATTATTATTATACAAACAGTGTATATCAGCCGTGTAGGTCCATGACTTAAGCGGCTTGTCATACCATCAGTATCTTTGCCATTGTCTTGATATTCTTAAGTAGGTACAGAGATTAGCCTGCAAAATGTTGGAATTTATACAACAATGGGGAAATCCTCACTCAAACATTTAGTAAAACTAAATACAGTATTATGAAACAAACTTAAAGTTAAGCTATACTCTATAAATTTCCAAAAGCTTCCTATGTAACGAAGATTTCTTTTGTAAGGACATACTGGTTTTATAGTAGGGACATGTCGTGATAAAAAGTTTTTGTATGACTTGGTGAGATACCGAAATTCAAATTGACTTCTTATGTTCAGATAAGAAATGCTTTACCACATCCTGAAGGTTGGTGTAAAGCAACGATCTCAAAAACTAGATGGCAGCACCATCTCCGTACATCTCTATAATGTATTTCAATGCTGCTCCTACAAATTCAAGCCTAGAGAGTTCAAACTTTCCGAGAAGAAAAAGTTCATAACCAATTTAAGAGTTCAGTCCTTGCCGATTTTGTATTTTCTTTGTTGTTCATTGTTGAAATTGCTTGATTGTTGTAGTGAATATCCAAACCTACAACAACGAAGCTCTTTTAACAATGAACAAAAGATTAAAAATCGGCACGGATACTCTTGAGTTGGTTATGAACTTTCTTCCCTGAAAGTTTGAACTCTCTAGGCTTGAATTTGTAGGAGCAGCATTGAAATACATTAGAGATATACGGAGATAGTGCTGCCATCTTTTGTTGGAGAACTTAGCTTTACATTAACCTTAAATTAAGCTTAAAGGATAAATAAGAATAATTTCTCAGTAACTACATGCATACTTCCGGTTGTTTTCTGATTTTCTCTAATCCAGTACATTATTTCAGTGTTTATTATATATATTTTTCTTTAACTTTTTTAATTTCAGTTAGTGCCGAGCATTGGCTCACGACAGAGTCGCTCACCGTCACTAGGGGGAAGACCGCCATGGGTGGAGAAAGAGATGGCGGGCCGTATTAAAATTCCACACACTTTCGTGGTGCATAGCTATACTCGCCCAACGGTTTGTCACTATTGTAAGAAACTGCTGAAGGGACTGTTCAAACAAGGCCTACAATGCAAAGACTGCCACTACAATGCACATAAAAAATGCTTAGAGAAAATTCCAAAAGATTGCACAGGAGAAACGCCGAGAGATCAGTCGGGTGAGTATTTTTTTCAGTTGTGTGAGGTAAATGAAAACATAAACTTTACTTTTCTCTTTGCCTTAGCCAGGAAGTTGAAAATAGTGGCGGTTGCAGGATTTTGGTAATCGTGGGGAGGCAAATGGAATAGACCAGGGACATTTTCGATATTTTCCCGCCCAATGATTTTTTTTTAAAGTATAAATCTATCATATTTCTCCTCATATTGCTAAGTTTTATCTATATTTATATTTATAGATAAATTATTATTTTATAGATAGCCTTTTCGGAGATATAAATTATTGAAATAATACTACAAAAAAAAAAAAGTTTTCCTCTTCTGAGCATCCGCCACTGGTTTAAAAGTCAAAAGTACCGAAATCCATTTTGAACTTGGATTGTTAAAGACTTCAATTAAAGTTCCAATGAATTGATTTTGTGCAGCGTGGACGTTAGTAACACCCTCTCGTGAATTGAAACATAACGCAAAATTATATATGTACAAGGAAGGGTAAAAAAAAAAATAATCTGAAAATCTTTATAAAAATAATTGTTAATGCCATGTATTGATATGGATTTGGCAACTGTGTTAAACCCAGTTTGGATATGTCCTTGACGTTAAATTGGAACCGATTCAACGCATTTTGACTCATTATACCACGTGACTTGCGTTTTTCGCAGGAGTACAGGGCGTTAACTTCAAAATTAGGGTGAATTTATTTGTGGCTGACTGTACTTATTTGCATAGACTATATGATAACAGAGACATATACCACTTAACTATTTTAGTCTACGCTAAGGAGCACGTGATTTTTGTGTTTGAGTCGCTGGTTCTTTCCAGTAGTAGCCTCCAGAGTCACCTAACGGGAGGGTTCAAAATCACGTGCTGTTGAGCAAAAACCCGTTAATTTTAGCGCAGACGAAAATTGATAGGCGGCATAAATCTGTTATTATTTAGTCAATGGTATTTGTTTAAAATACGATTACAATTTGCATCATCGCAAGGAAATATAAGATAAAATTGATTGAGCAGGAGCCAGGCGCGATAGTATTCCACAAGCCACACTTTTTCAAACAACAAAACTCTACTGCACTTTTTACACACATGCAATATAGAGAGAGCCTTAGCGAGTGAGTGCGGATTAGTTAAAGTCAGGTTAGATTGTTTATTATTGGACAAAAATTGGACTCAGCTGCCGGAGGCTTGTCCTACACCTACAACCGTATGGATTACTGGCGCGATCGGAACGTGTTTAATGTAAGCTGAAAAGTAGTTGGAATTGTATTGAGAGCTGAATTGATTCTAAACGCTGCCAGATCTAGCCATCAAGTTGACATCGGTGCTGATAATAATAATAGTAAAGGATTTTGAAATAAAGTTGTACAATTTCGGATTTTTTTCCCCTCATATTTGCTGACAATGTAAACCGCTGAATGCATTTTTGTATATTTTAAGCATTTAATTTTACATTTGGTGCATTACATACGTGCTTGTTTTCGTTGTCATACGTCACTGTTCTTTTGTCTGTGTGTCAATTCAAAAAATGAAGCTTGGTTCATCATGCGAGATTCAACTGTTTCTTATTTTCAAAAAAGAAACATTCTTAATAAAAAAAAAATCCAAATTAAAAGCTGAGGAAATATCAGTGAATTTCAAAGCATTAATAATTTGAATCAGATAAATACGAAGTTGAAATTACGTCAGAGGCGGAACGTTTAAATTCGAGGGAAAATGTTGTTAACATGGGTCAGCATTTCACACCTTTAAATATGCGAAAATCCCGTATAATACGGAACACCTGACAACCCTAAGCGTGCCTCAGTAGTAAGTCTTTGATTTTTTCTTTCTTTTTTGGTTAAAGGTACGAAATTACGCTTTGCTGTAGGAATCATTGTATCAAGTACATTGATCAGTGCATACTTCTCTGTACCTAAGTACAAACAAATACCGAACTTAGTGTTTGTTTTGTGCAATTTCTAAAACAAGGAAAGAATTTCAGGCTGAGAAAATACTTAGGTAATATCTAGGGAAGATTTTTTGCAGAAATCCCCCACCTTCGCAATGCAAATCAAAAACTGGTCGAAACCATTACTGCCTGTGAATCATAGTATTCCTTGCAATACTATCAGAATTCTTTGTAAAGCACGTAGCGTGAATCTTGTCTTGTCCTAAACCAGTGCTCGAAGTGGGTGAGAAAAGGTACGGTAACGCTTGCGGAAGTGTCTAGAAAAGGTAAGAGAACGCTTGCGGAAGTGTCTTGAAAAGGTAAGAGAACGCTTGCGGAAGTGGCTAGACAAAGTAAGGTAACGCTTGTGGAAGTGGCTAGAAAGGGAAGGGAACGCTTGTAGAAGTGGCTAGAAAAGGTAAGAGAACGCTTGCAGAAGTGGCTGGAAAAAGTAAGGGAACGCTTGCGAAAGTGGCTAGAAAAGGTAAGGGCACGGTTGCACTTAGTGGCGACGATTGCCCATTGAAAGTAAAGGCAACTAGCTCGCATTAATAAAGAGGTAGGGGTACGCCGAATCCCGAGTGCCCCCGACTTCGAGCACTGTCCTGGACTGTACCTTATATATAAGAGTGAAAGCTGTTCTTTTTTACTTAGTTTGTAACCAACATGTTTCTTGTCGAGAATGTTAGCTTAAAAATGGTTGAATTTCTGTCTGTAAGAAAAATCAATGGTGTTGACTCATATACTTGAATTGGATATCACAATACTGTATTGTTTCCATTCTGTTATGCAATGAACAATGCTTAATGACTGTAATCTAATTTCAGATGGCACAGGTAGTGAACCAGATCGAGACACCCCTGACGCAGGGGACTACGATAGCGACCCAGACGCAGAATCTCCTCCAGGTCCAAGAAAAGGCAACAGTCCTCCAGCGAACACGGCTTTCTCCAATGGTGGATTCGTGGTTAGTCTCTCTCTCTCTCTCTCTCTCTCTGTGTTTCTTTTTAAGTGGTAAGGATATATAGGGTGACCCTGAAATAACGACACCAACTTCGGGAGGTGATTACTGTATTTGAATCAAAGAAGAAAAAAAAAGTCCCTCTGAAGAAATTCAAAATTTGCGTAGTTTCGGAGATATGGGAACTCAAAGTTACGGCGACATCGTCACATATGACGTCATAATTCGACACATAATGACGTAAGCAAATCACAACCTTAGTAGTATCCAAAACATCTATACAAGTTACTTTTATGATTGGCGAATGCATGTTAAAAGTGATTTCTGTGGTTGCCCTATTAAAGTATTTATTTCCGTGACAATATAATTCTGATGTGGCGAAACCTGTCTATGCGGCATTCTCTTGATCATAAATAGTGCTTAAATACATGTATCGGCTACCACTTCGATTTTACTTTGCTAAGCTGACACCACTTACGACATTGTTTGTCGAGATACGACGTCATTTGAGCCGAAACTTTGAGCGTTTGTAGCTCCGAAACTAAGCGTAATTTTGATTTTCTTGAAAGGAATTTTTTTTTTTCTTGTTTTGATGGAATTAACCACCTCCCGAAGTTTGCGCCATTATTTTTAGAGACACCCTATATATATAGTGCTTAATATTTATCAATTGTCGTCGTGATATAATCATAATTTCCGGATTCGTGCAACTTGATGCTTCTTAAAATTGGAATGTGGCGTCCTATATGCACTTAATTTTGTTGCCATCTTACGTAACACATCGGGCTCAATGGCGGCGTAGGTATCCAGGAGCCTTTGATGTAGATGTTGTAGTTCGTAGATGGTTGTTTTCAGCTCTATGAGGAAACTTAGTCTACATTCTGCAATTGATTTATGTATATTATTACATATGTAAACTATATAATCTTATCTATTTTCTAATAATCAATTTCAGAATCCCTATCTTCTAAACAAATAAAGTGTCTTTATATTTGAATTTCTGAGAACAAGGTAGCCTAAAATGATATGTCACACGACCCAGTTCCTATTTAAAATTCTCGAGCTGAATCCAAGATGGCGTCCGTGATTCTCATACCACCACCAGATGCAGCCCTTCACCAGTCGTCATTACCCAAAGGTTGGATCAGATTCCCGCAGCGGTTTTATCACGACAAATATTTTCATACGTATTCCTTACAATGTACAAATAGGCACAAATTTATATTTTAAAAAAAAAATCCTGTTCAAAATTTTCAAAAAGGTTGGGTCTATCGATGTCATTTTCTAGCATTACAGGTTAAAACCTAATGAGAAAAAAGTATTTCATGTAAATATCGGCTAATCAGCTGGGATAGTTCCCTCGTCAGTTGATATCTTAGTTTCCTCTTCCTAAATGTATATTAGATAAGTTGCAGAGAGTCTATTTACATGTGGAAGCAGCAAGTGACTTTATTCGTATCAGTTGGACAGTATATTACGTTTTTATCTTTCCTTGACGCAACAAAACCCATACAACATACACGAGAGTTCTTATAAGAAAATGAACCCAAATAGTGCTGAAAAATCGTATACAGAAATAGTTTACATACAATAATCCATGCAGAGATTTATAATCCATAATACGAAAGAAAGACTCAGGGATCGGCCATCCCATCTCAGATTTCTTTGTAGTTCTGCTATATGATTGCACGATTAGTATCTTGAATTAAGGCTGGGGACGTAGATTGAGACAGTCCAAAGCCTCAAGATGGTGCAAAGTCCGTAGGTGTTCAGTAAGTGACAGGTTTGTTTCGTATTTCGGAGATTGTTACAGAACATCATGTCAAAATGATCATAATTCCTTTCTTCCTTACAAAATGGCGAAGCTCTGCGTGTGTAAATAAATATAGATTGTACAACTAAATACAGGTAAAATTACTTTACAACGAACATCATTTTCGTTAGATTAGTACGAAGATTTTCGAGATCCCCGCCGAAAACGCCATTTTCATTATAACGAAATTTTCGTTAGAACGAAGTTTTTCGAAATCCCCGCCGAAAACGCCGTTTACTCTGTGTTTTAAAAAAATATTCATTACATTGAACGTTTTTATAACGAAATTTTTGTTACAACGAAGTGTTTGCCAAGCCGAGCATGCATAAAATCCATCCTTTACAACGAAATCTCATGTTATTAAACTGCAAAAGAGATTTTTTTCGTTTTCGTGTACACAACAATACGCTACCTGACAACAATTACTGTAAATATAATAAGATAATCTTGTCTTTTAACGTCGTATTGTATCTTTTGAAAATTAACGAAAAAAGAAGCTCACCCGATGACTTGCGACTAGCGACAGGATGAGCACACGAGGCTGAGCGCATGCGCATTACTCCTTGAAAGTAACTATTACTTCGAAGCATGTGCTTCCAGTTGCCAATTTAGCGTATTCGTAGCATGTCGGAAAGCTAGTCCAAACAACCCGGGATCGAACCCCAGTGTAGTTTTTTTCTTAATGAAAATAACTTTTCTCTTTCATATATATATATATATATATATATATATATATATAAACGCATTAGGAAATTTAATAAAATTAGTAAGCAAACGCATATGGAGGTTAGGTGTCAGGTACGGTATTTTTTTTTATTGCACACACGATTAACTCATGTTTCTACAATGTGCTGTTCCTGTCGCTAGTCACAAGTCACCAGATGCACCTGTCACAAGGCTAGTTATAAATTGCTCGTGACTATGTTTCTTCGCCCATTGTACAGATTTTTAGTTGATACACGAGTATTTTTAACAGTGCATTATTTCATGATTTTTCAACAATACAGAGTTCATAAACTTGGCTCTATTGCAGTTTCATTGTAGGAATTTTATCAAAGGTCATGTAGCTCCATCTACTGAGCTCCTTTTAAACTAATCTTTGAAAAGTACAACACGACGCCAAAAGACAGGATTATCTAAAATAAAGTACGCGAAACAAGAGAGAGGCTGTGTTTTAGTACACATATTGTGGTGAATATGGAAGAGAAACGACGTCAACCGTCGCTTGAAGAGAAGATAAAATCATTGAACATGTTAAGACTGGAGGGAGAAAGGTAGAAAGGCTAAGGAATTTGGCATTCCTGTATATAAATACCCGCGACGCATAGAAATAGTTTATACTGTAGGAAAAGTTAAAAATCTCAGTGGAAAATCATATATTCTTTTTCTCCAATACAATGTTCATAACAACGAATTTTCGTTGTAACGAAATAAAATCGCCGGTCCTGTAAAATTCGTTGTAACGGAATTTTACCTGTAGTGCTTAAAAGATAGTCTTGTCTTAAGTATTATCATCGAAATAGTTTGCTTCCTCAGTGGGAATCAAACACAGAACATCGTGGTTATTAGCCCATCACACCAATGCCAGTGGTGATCTTGTGCTGAGACCTGATGAGACAGTAATCTAGAATCATTGGATTCTATCCCACCGGAAAAGGGGAATATTTTAACAATGCATTGATATTCTTAAGATTTTGATTGTTTAGTGGCTAGTTGGAAGGCCGGACGGAAAGAGGTCATTGGGAAGACCGAGACGTCGTTGCTAGGACAATATTAGAAGAGATCTTCGAGAAGTAGGTGT
The DNA here is from genome assembly GCA_022664845.1 of Lepisma saccharinum. NCBI lineage: Eukaryota > Metazoa > Arthropoda > Insecta > Zygentoma > Lepismatidae > Lepisma > Lepisma saccharinum. The sequence goes on along the minus strand of JAGDQP010007556.1, from coordinate 21,793 downwards.
TCGTGATGAAAACTGGCTTGATATTGCCCAGGATAGAATCCAATGGCAAACGTTTGTTACTGCGGCGATGAACTTGCGTGTTTCGTAAGCCATAGAGTTACTTAGTTAGTGGCTAGGTACCATATAAGCATTACAATCTGTCATAACCCGAAATTAGAATTAGTGTATTTCAGCAACAATCTTCCAAGCTAAACGGCAACAATGTCTCTAGTATATATTTTTTTTTCGTTGCACAGAATTTCAATGTTGCTCCTACAAATTCAAGCCTTACGAGTTCAAACTTTCAGGGAAGAAAGTTCATAACCAATTCAGGAGTTCGATCAATGGAAATTTATTATTTTCATTTTTCTTCATTGTTGAAATCGCTTGATTGTTATTGTGAATATCAAAACCTATAACAATGAAGCTTTTTCAACAATGAACGAAAAAGAAAATTTAAAAAAAATCGGCATTGATCGAACTCTTGAATTGGTTATGAACTTTCTTCCCTGAAAGTTTGAACTCTCTCGGCTTGAATTGGTAGGAGTAGCATTGAAATTTTCGTGCAACGATAAAAATACATTAGACATATACGGAGATAGTGCTGCCATCTTTTGTTAGAGATAACCTTAAAGAAAATCGTTCTTAAAAAATGCTCTGTGGATAATACTGTTTTTTTATTCTGTGTTTTACCTCCGCTCTGGTTAATTGGAGGTCAAGGAGTTGTTATAATCAAAGAAAAAAAATGCTGACAACCTGTTCTTTGTTACGAAGTAACTGACAATTTTTAATAAACCAACATGACTCTCCGTAAAGTAATTAGATACCTATTCTGAAACGTTAGTTTATTGTTTACAGTTCCAAAAATTACCACGCTTCGCCACTGTCAGTGTCTGTTTGAAATAAAATAATACCCAGTGGACAAATTCCAGCTGTGAATCTACTGGATATTAATATAATTACATGGCTTTGATGTTGCAAAGAGAACCAATAAAATATGTATTACTTTGTTGTTTAAACTTAAGTGTAGACTGGTGCTATAACATTATTTTTAATCTTCTATTTTCAGGATATGGTTCCTGGTCATGACGAAGGTCCGGAAGAAGAACCAGTAAAAAACCACCCCGCAAGGTGAGGGCTTAATGCTGAGGATCATTTTCAGGCAGTGTTGGTAAAATTAAAAAAAAAAAAAAAAAAATGGAAATAATTTAGTGTGGTATTGTGTACAGAATCAAAATATGTAGTTACCTATTTAACGGTAAAAAAATCAGTTATGTTGGTTGAATCCAGCAGTTGTTTTTCAGCCTTTCAAATCCTGGTGTGTAGTCCCCCCCACACACACACACACAAATGTAACTGATTCGCTGATATTCCATCTTCACATTTACATTGTTGATGGCAGGACAGTGTTGGTTTGTTTCATGAATGTCTTAAATTTCATGAGGAACGAGAACAAACAAGGTAGCGATGGCTAGGTTATAAACACCGAATCAAATCCAAACCATTACAGTAACTCAAAACGTAATGCCGCTTGTGGGTTCAGAAACAAAAAGCAAACATATCTGACGCAGAAAATTCAGAAGGTAGAGGTAAATAACATAAAAGAGACTTATACAAAGGGGTAGCTCAGTGGTAGAGCGTTGGGCGTAGCATTCTAGAGGTCGTGGGTTCGATCCCAGAGGCAGATCATCCTGACTGAGGATCATCGGCAGAGCCAGCGGCAGACCATCCAGGGTTTTTCCTCAGTAACACCAGGCAAATGCCGGGATGGCACCTTCAACATAGGCCCTGGCCAACACCTTCCTGAATCCTTTTCCCTCCCCTATTCCGGCCTGAACCTTAGATGCCTAAGGCCATAAATAAAGTTAAGAAAAACAACAAAGAAGTGAACTCGTTAAATAAAATATATTAGGTGCGACTGGGGATGTTTAAAAATGAACGCGGAGATTTTCATTCAGATCCGACTGAGATACCTGATGTGTGGAAAAGCTATTTCGACAACTTTCTTAACGTACACAGCAGAAAGGAAACAAAGGAATTGAAAATCTATACCACAGAACTGTGGATACCCGAACATAGTGAGATCGCGGTCGAAATCGCAATAAAGAAATTTCAAATCACCAGGAATTGACAATATCACAGATGAAATAATTAATGAAAGCAGGAGGAACAACACTAGTCAAGGAACTACATAAACTGATAAGTGCTATATGGAGAAAGGACGAGCTTCCAAAATAATGGAAAACCTCAGTGACAGTTCCAGTTAACAGAAACGGTGGTAAATATGACTGTAATAATTACCGCGGAATCTCGTTACTCCACATTCCTAACCCTAGTAGTTCCTAAGTTATAGTCTTTCCGCCCCCTCTCCATCTCCGGAACCGTCCGTGCAATATGTATCATCGATTTTGACTCATTTCAACGAGGTCTTTCCAACGACAAGTCAACCACCTTCCTAGCTCTAGTGTTCCAAAGTTATAACCCCCCCCCCGCCCGCCCGCCTACTTTTGCACCGCCCTTACAATGTGTATATAGGTTTGAGCTAGTCTCGCCGAGACCTTTCCAACGACATCTCAACCGTCTTCCTACCCGTAGTAGTTCCTGAATTGAAAGTTTTCGACGGACAGAGTGGTACGTTAAGACTTCACAGCATTCACTTCTGAAGCCTAACAAGGGACCAATATCGAATTTGTTAGAACTAGCTGTTCGTTTATGTGGATGATGTAGGTTTAATAGCGGACAACGTTGATACACTACAAAGTGAAACCGATATGGTAGTAGAAGCTTGCGAGGAGATAGGTTTACAGGCGAACGTAGAGAAAACAAAATATGTGATAAGTCGAAACACAGAGAGGAGGGAAACAGAATTATAATAACTGAGAATGAGAAAATAAGTCTAAATACATTTGTAACGAGCATAAACGAGGTCACAGAAGAAATAACAAATCGTTTAGCACCGGGCAACGTATGTTTCTATTAAATCCAGAAGGTTTCTAGCCTCGTTAGCCTCTTCATTGTGCTACTTTCTGTATGAAAGGGGATAAAGGTGAGTATTAAAATCGTTTGGTAGTACCAGATTCACTTAGAACAAAAACTCGGCAGACCTCGTTGACAGCGGTGGCCAACGGGTTGAAAATACTGATGTCGACTGACTCTCTGAATTATTCTACGGATAGAATAAAAAAATGGTGCGTAAAAAGAAAACACTGGAAAATAAATGTACTTTGCTGAAAAAGTATAGCCATTAATGAGGATACACTGGGAAAAGGGTTTTACTAGATTGGTATGGTGTTTGTACTTCTTTTAAATGTTTGAAAAGGCCACTTGCTTTTGCGCATTTTAATCACACTAACACACTACATTGAAGCAAGCTACAGACGTAAGGGAAAACTACATTTTGTTTCTATGTAATTTGTGTAATTTATTATATTTCGTAAGCAATAGAGTAAACTTTTCGCCTATATTATAGTTTAAATTTGAACACAAGTACTTGTAGTGGGATATATTCATTTATTCTAGACTTACTAGAAGTTTTTATGTTACATTTTTAAAGATATTTACGAAATATAGGTCAGTCGTGTAATTTCACTGCTAGATTAGCTTTTAAGGTTAATGTAAAGCAACGCTTTTCAGCAAAAGATGGCAGCGCTACCTCCGTATGTGTCTTAATGTATTTTTATCGTTGCACGAAATTTCATTTACAAATTCAAGCCGAGAGAGTTCTAACTTTCAGGGAAGAAAGTTCATAACCAACTCAAGAGTTCGATCAGTGCCGATTGTTTATTTTCGTTTTTGTTCATTGTTGTTGTGAATATCAAAGCCTATAACAATGAAACTCTTTCAACAATGAACAAAAGAAAAAAATTAAAGATCGGCACCGCTTGAACTCTTGAATTGGTTATGAACTTTCTTCCCTGAAAGTTTGAGCTCTCTAGGCTTGAATTTGTAGGAGCAGCAAGGAAATTTCGTGCAACAATAAAAATACATTAGACATATGGAGGTGCTGCCATCTTTTGTTGGAGATCGTTGCTTTGCACTAACCTTAAGTACAGAATCTTTTGCTTTATAAATTTGATGACAGGGAATTTTTAAATGATTGACTGCGTGGTTAATATTCGTATTAATCTTTCCTTTTAGTTCAACACCAAGCAACAACATTCCTCTGATGAGGATAGTCCAATCTGTGAAACACACGAAGCGAAGAGGATCGAAAGTATTGAAAGAAGGTTGGATGGTTCATTTTACGAATAAGGACAGAATGGTAGGTGCACTTTACTTGTCATTAATCTTAATAATAAAAAAAAAAAACTATAAAGACAGGAACTATATCATGATCATTATTATTGTTGCCAGATGCTTCATTGTAATTTTCACCGTGTTTATTTGTTCCGGCTTTCTGTTCGCCTTTATGTCTTAAGCGTACGATTTGTGTTCGGTAATATTATTAACACGTTGCATTCGTCTCTTCCCATTGGTCGTAATTTGTCTTCTTTGAGGATGTGATATATACAGTTAGGCAGTGTGTTCACAGTCAGGTTGCAAAAAGGGAAGGTCATTTATAAAAAAAACCTAATGAATGTCCCATTAATATAATATTTTAAAAGATGTAGTGGAAGAAAAATTAACTGATAAATCTAGGTTAAGCTTAGTGTAAAGCAATAATATCTAAACCTAGATGGCAGCACCACCCCCGTATGTCTCTTAATGTATTTTTCTCGTTGCAACAAATTCAAGCCTAGAGAGTTCAAACTTTCGGGGAAGAAAGTTCATAACCAATTCAAGAGTTTAATCTGTGCCGATTTTTTATTTTATTTTTTGTTCATTGTTGAAATCGGTTGATTGTTGTTGTGAATATCCAAACTTACAACAATGAAGATCTTTCAACAGTGAACAAAAAGAAGATAAAAAAAATCGGATTGAACTCTTGAATTGGTTATGAACTTTCTTCCTTGAAAGTTTGAACTCTCTAGGCTTGAATTTGTTGGAACAGCAGTGGAATTTCGTGCAACAGTAAACATACATTAGAGATATACGGAGATGGTGCTGCCATCTTTTGTTGGAGATCGTTGCTTTACACTAGCCTTAAACGGAGATATTGACGCCATTTTGAAGGGTGAAAGAACGAAGACAAAGCTTTCCTTTTTTATTTAAAATGTGGGTTTTTAAAAAATAATTGACAACAATCTTTCAAAAAGC
>JAGDQP010007556.1:0-16518 GCA_022664845.1 Lepisma saccharinum | reverse complement strand
AAAAAATAATTGACAACAATCTTTCAAAAAAGCTCCTCATTAATTCAGTATATTTTTTCTTTGAATACGGTGTGCCAGTATTTTGTAAAATTATTCGAAACGAAAATCCTGTTGTACGTACAGTACTTTTAGTTGTCGCCCGTTGACCACCTGAATCGTCCAGTTGAAAAGCCTGTTAAAGGATTTTTTTTTTAAAAAAAAAAAAAACAAAAAAAAAAAACAAGTTTGAAATGTTTCAGCGTCCTCTACAAGGATCTGGAGATAGCCATGAGCAAAACCCTTTAAAGTCACTTAAAAAGCAATGAGAGAGTCACGTCCACTAGCAAAACCTGTCAAAATTACAATGGTTACACGTTGAAAACCTGTTAAAAAAACAGTTCACTTGCAAAGACAGTTAAATCGTATAACAGATTTTGCAAGTGGACGACTCATATACTATTTTAAGATTTCCCCTCCATTTTGGTGTGCGTGTGTTGATCCTTGTTCCCAGGAATGGGCGGAGGTGTTAGGTGGCACTATAGGGATGGGGAATGCGAAAAAGCCTTGTTTTTCCCATCGTCAGAAGAAGATGGTTAGATTAATGTATATATTTTTATCTACAGTGTGACTATATAAGTCCTTAGCAGGACCATAGCTAGGAAAGTGACGTATAGCATTGAAACAAGAAATAAATAATAATAATTACAATTATAATAATTTGTGAACGAATAACGTACAGAAAATACTGGTACGAACACTGCCATCCTGTATATTTACTTGGCGTTAGCGTGTGGCTCTGTAGACAGACATCGGGGTGAGACATGGCCATCTTTAGTAAACTGAAGATAGCTCTGGGTAAGGTCAAAATCGATTAGATTTTTTTATTCAAGCCTGGAGACCTTTGTAGTGTAGTGAACGAAGTGCATTTTATTAAGATGAGATAGTTGTATGCATTGACCCACTGTAAGTGTCGCTGTTAGCGTTTTAGATGGTGTATTGGAGAAAGAAATGCTAATACATGAATTACTGAAGCATTGTCTTCTTTTTCGATGAGTTCTAGTCCAGTCGTGAAGGTATTCAACGATCCCGAAGCCATTCAGAGGGTTGAAAAATTTCTGAGCTTCATTTTTGGATACTTATCTGTCATCCATGAAATCAGACCGTAATTGTTTGTCGGCTTGGTTAAATGTTTGGCGGTCGTCATGGTAACGAAGATCTCTGACGTCATGACAACAGTGTAGATCACTTCCACTAGGAGGCACCACCAATTCAATATCCATTAATGCACATTTCATATGCATTCTTTCAATTGTTTGTAAAAAAAGAAAAGCATAGGTTTCTGATTCTGTATTTTGAAGCAAAATAAAGGTAAAAACAGGAAGGATTTATTGATAATTTCTTTCCAAACAGTTAAGTAAACCAAAGCATAACATAACTAATAACAGGGTTCCCACTCAACCTGGAAAAGTCAGGGAATTTGATAGCTTATTGTTTGAAGTTCATTTATCTACAGCAGGCATTTAATGTTAGATCGTTTTTTAAATTACTTGGAGGCTAATGTGCCAACCATGAAGCAATTTAAGAAAAGAATACAGTGAAATACTTTGATGTATCTTTATTTTCCCATGGAATTATGATAGATATATATACAAAATGGGGTACCTGGAAATTTCTGAGTAGTGATCTGGAAAAGTCAGGGAATTTGATCTTGGCAAATGGGTGGGAACCCTGCCACCACAGTCTTTTGCTAGATGCTAATTAGGTTTTTTTTGTTTGTGTGTTTGTTCGACAGTATTATGAATAAACATACAAAGATTTGATTATCTATTGCCCCCTCCCAATTCTCTGTCTCTCTTTCAGATTCGTACTTTAGCATGCTTGCTAATATTTGTTGCAATAGTTTATGTCATAAATTCTAGGAAATTTCTTATATCTGAACCAATAGTTAAGTAGATAGTCGCGTGTATGAGAGTGTTCACAAACAATGCCACGTTTTGCAGAAATATTGTATGTGTTTGGATGCTAATATTATTTTTTTTTAAAAGTCTTAAATCTTGTACATAGTGTAAAAAAAAAGTAAATGTGACGAACACTTAATATACACCTGGTTTAGTGGGGCCAAAGTGTAATCTTTTTATTTTCTTTCTTTCCCTATGTAGATGTACTTTTTGAACACTTTTTTCTTCACTTATTTTCCGCCAATAATTTCAGTTGGCCTGCTGTCTATACAGACGTCAACCCTGCTTTCCTCTGCTTTATATCCATATCCTTGTATTTCTATTAGAGATATTCATTGTGAAATTCTCGGTAATAAAAATTAATTTGTAGAATTGCTTTAGGACCTTTCGAAAACGTTTGAGTTCCTCATCCAGATTTTCTTTAAACACTATTATTATTATTATTAATAATAATATTAAAACGGGGGGGGGGAGATGAAATTTAAACGAAGGGTTAGATCGTACTAGAAATTAAGCAGCAATGCTTGAGAAATTTTGAACGTAAGAAACGTGACTATACTGGTATACATGGGACAAGAACATAAAAATACACACGCACATCCGGAGTACCTCAAGGATCTATTCTGGGACCAATATTATTCGTAATACTTTTACATGATCTCTCTACTATGTTTGCAGATAACGCGTGCGTAGTGATACTAAGAGAAAATGATAATTAGAAATCAAATAAAATAAATTAACCAACTGTCGTGAATAAAGTAAGCTCGAAATGAATATAAACAAAATAATTGCAAAATTTTTATCACTTAAGATAGAATAAAAATGCATAATTCGCTTATTTCTATCAAACGTACAAAATCCAGAAACAAAAATCTAGGATTGTGAATAAAGAATTGCGACAGTTTTCATACATATCAATTCACTCCTTATAAAGATTTTGTTAAATTGGTTATGCTGTTATAGCAAGTACTGAAAATTCACTTAATATATCCTCATTAAAGACCATTTACTTCAGTTTATTTCAATCATTGCTAACATACAGGATCATCATAGACAAAATAATAACATAGACTGCACTAAAATGAGTGAGTTTTTGCTTAAGAGCACGTAATTTTGAACCTTGCTGTTAGGTGGCTCTGGGGGGGCTAGTACTGGAAAGAACCAGCGACTGATAGTAGTCGCCAGAACCACCTAACGACAGGGTTTAAAATCACGTGCTTCTTAGCGCAGACGGAAATAGTGATATATGGTGTAAGACTGTGTTATCATTTAATCTAGATGGTATCATATACTAGGAAAATGGACTCCAGACCGAGTCCCTTTTGAAAGTGACAAAAGAAAATAATGCAAACCAGGGAAGATACAAGAATAAAACAAATTGTGCAAATTATTATTTCAAAAGCTAGAGAGTGTATTTCCTGTAAATACCACATAAGCTACAAACAAACACGTACGTAGAAGTTGGTTTCGGAGAGGGGGGGGGGGCCAGCGACTTGGGGGGGGGGGGGGTGAGTTATGAAATTTACGTAAAATCACGTAAATATACTACTACTTATTTTACAAAAAAATCTGAATTTCGGGAGGGGGTGGCTCAGACCCCCACCCCTCTGCGTACATCACTGGTTCCAAATACAGAGGGATAACTCTGTTAGGTAGCTCTCCAGCAAGTATTCAGAATATGAACACGAAAAGAAAATCTAAAAAGTAGCTAAAATCTCTTTATATTAATACGTGATTTCTGTTTCGTTGATAAGTACAATAGCTGTGCGACGAACAACTAAACCCGTATAAATTATTATTTCATTATCAACTCTGATGTATTTACATTGGTTTGAATGATTGTGTGTGGCGTTCTCAATTCTCAAGTGGCTATACACATAATTTCTGGAAAGGAGGTAAAAAAAATAAATAAATAATAAACAAAATAAAACACACTTTCTTTGTTCCCCAAAATACTGTAATTTCCAATCGTTACACAAATATTCCTGCAGTACAAATCTCTCACGTTTCTTTTCCTCTAGACGTCGACACTCAATAATGCAGGTCTTATCCACACCTTCACCGCCACACTGCGCTTGTATTTCCTTCTCTTTATTCGCTTTGTCCAAGGTTTACTGATGATTTTATGCAGTAATGAAGAAGCCGCAGAGCAAAAGGTTAAAATGCCTTCTGTAAGTAGTGTGTCTCCTATTTTCTTTATATATAATATAAGGGGCAGTCAATTGAAAACTGGTCAGACGCAAGAAGTGTCAATGAACTTATTGCCTCAAAAGTAATCTCCAAAACTGTTAATACATTTATCCCACTGGGAGATAAGACGCTCAATCCTATCCTGGAAGAACCACAAACGACTGGTGTGGAAGTGCAAGTTGACACTGCTTTTCCGGGTCCCCAATAGATGTCAATATTGTCATCAAACTCCAGTGCTACAAACTTGGGCACCATGCGATTTATCGGACGAGGACGTATGTGACTGGGTAAAGATGTGGTTTAGGGGCAGCCCAGAAGCTTCTTTCTTCAAGGATGGGAGTGGTCAACTTATTTCCCAATCGGATAAATGTATTAACAGTTCTGGAGATTACTTTTGAGGTAATAAATGTTCAAGGATACTTTTTGTTTGGCGTCTGGCCAGTTTTCATTTGACTGCCCCTTCATAATACAAAATGGGTATAAAAATACGAAGAAGATAGAATACTTACAGGTTTGAAAAAAACAGGGACATGTGCGGATCTTTGTTACCTTAAAACTTTAAAGGAAACTTCGTAAGTTTTCTTACATGGTTCTACCCTAGGTCAGATTCAACTCAACAGGCTCTGTCTGCAGCTCTCTCTCTCTCTCTCTCTCGTGACACATTTATCTTTCTTTTTGTAATAGGAAACCTTTTTTTCTCAGAATGAATATGTATCTCAGTACCAACTGCTAACCCAATATCTAATCTTGACCAATTGATACAAATTACCGGGTTGGTTTTCTCTGTCTCTTCTCTGTGCAAAATTTTCCTAGCTATTAACCAGTACGCATAAAGCATGTTTAGACTAACGCTTCCTCCACTCCCTTCAGATGTTTTCCCGACTAATCTGAGAGTTAAGTCTTGCTATGTTCTTGTCACTTCGTTCTCTTTGTCAAACCTTGTGGAAAATGTTTGCATGAGGCATCTACCAAATTCATATCCTAAAGCATTGTGATGAATAACTAACAGCACGTAAAGTACAAGTTAGGGCCAGTTCTACAATCGACCGCTAAGCTTCTAGTCAGCGCTAAGTTGAGGCCAAGTCTGATTTTGGCCAATGAGTGTACGCAAAATGAGAGTGGCCTCAACTTAGCGCTGACTAGGAGGTTAGCAGTCGATTGTAAAACTGACACTTAGAGAACTGTCACTCCCAGTTTGGTAATTGCCAAGTTTAAAGCGGTTGGATACTCCTGTATATATGGATGAACGGAATAAATCTCCCTTTTAAGAACAGAATTGCCCTATCAGAATGGTGGACGCCGAACCAGAGAGAAAGGCGAAATCTCCATCACCCTATCTGCAAATACAACTGACACGCTCCTCATGGCGGTCCATTCGAGAACCATGATTTTTTTTCTTCTATTTTTTATTAAGTCAGACCTCTTGAAATCTTCCCCTGCTGCAATTAATCCCCTCGTGTTCTTGAATGTACCTTATTTAAACAGAAATGTCGATTAAAACCAAGTATGTTTAATGATATTTCAGAGGTAAGGCATATTCACTAAAGTTCATTGATATATTATATGTAGTGGGATCCGGGCGCTAATTTGTGAAATTAGTGTAATTTTATGCATAATAATATAAATATTTATGCGTGTTTCATAACCATTACGTCTTTGGACCCCCTCCTGCTCCTTTAAAAGCCCTGAACCCTCTGAAATACCTTTGTAAATTCGTTCATGTACAGTACATTTGAATGAAAAAGAAACAGACATAAACAATATAAAACACTAACTGAAGTACATACTTGATATTACCCAGGGCGGGTAGAAAACAAAATTAGATGTGTTTACTACTAATAATAATACTTCAGCTGCTATTACCAGTACTACTACTATTATTACAAAGATTATTTCAGAAGTCTTGTCACACGGTCTTGAGCTGTCGTGCAATTCGACGTTGCTTATACCACTCCATGTGGTATCTCCTACTGCAGGATTGGCCAATCCACAATTAATGTGCGTTAACTGGTCTCGAGCAATGGAGGTATAAAAGATTGAAGGGTGGAGGACTGACGAATCATGATTTTCGGGTCATTTTATCTTACAACTTTCAGCGTGGTTTCACTACGTAAGAATGTTTTCCTAAGACTTTGAGTGTTTTAGAAAGAAATGTCCATCCGTTAGGGCAATTTAACGGTAGTTTGGGCGAGTGTTTTAGGAAGAAATGTCCCGTTAGGACAATTTAACGGTAGTTTGGGCGAGTGTTTTAGGAGAAATGTCCATCCGTTAAGACAATTTAACGGTAGTTTGGGGGAATGTTTTAGAAAGAAATGTCTATCCCTTAGGACAATTTAACGATAGTTTGGGCTAGTGTTTTAGAAAGAAATGTCCCGTTAGGACAATTTAACGGTAGTTTGGGCGAGTGTTTTAGGAAGAAATGTCCATCTGTTAGGACAGTTTAACGGTAGTTTGGGGAGTTCATACGCAAGTCATTTTTGCTTAAGGATAAACTTCGCTCAAGGTGGCCAATTGAAATGGCCTTTCCCCAAAGCGTGACAACTGTTCAAAAATCCGTGGACGATGATTGGCATATTACCTACAGGTAGAGTAACTCTTCCATATTTCTGTAGCTACCTTACATTGGATCATCCCGAGAATATCCCAAGTGCGAAAGGTTTTCACACTTCGGGTCCCTACAATCTGACCAAGAAATTTCTTTAATAATGTACATTTGATGAAATCTGGATATATTATAATGGCGTGTCAACAAAATTTCAAAACGAGTTATTAATATTTGAAATAGAACAGCAACCAACACCAGATAGAAAATACAGATTGATTGGACAGCGAATGGTGGTGGTTTTCTAAGTAATAAGAAATAATCAAAACGATAATGGTGGACAAATCAAAAGGTGGTCACCGCCAAGTTGTACACCGAGCTGAATCATAGCTTCATCAGTTCATGGAGTCCGTTGGAAACCTGCGACCAAACTCAAGATTGAACTCTCGATTTTTTTCATCACGACAACGCTCTTGGTCACAATGTTTTAGATACTACAGTATAACATATTTGAAGTCTGTGGAGGTGGAAGTTCCTTCAGCATCTTCCTTGCCTCATGTGACTGTGGGATTATTCCGTATTTGAAGAAGAAGCAATTCAAGAAAGCAAGTTTGCATCAGCGAAGGCACTACTTGCGGGATTTGAAGAAGTCTGAAGTTTAATACCCGACGGAAAGTTTGAAACGTCGTTCTTCGATTTGTTTTAGCTTAGGAAAAAGTGAATCAGTATTTGAAGAAATCCTAAAATAGTAACGTTGAACGACATGACTTATTAATTATGGAACAGCCTTTTTACAAACAACTAAACTTACTACTTATTAACTAACTTACTACTTATTAGCTAACTTATTAACTAACTTACTACTTATTAACTAACTTACTACTTATTAACTAATTTACTACTTATTAACTAACTTACTACTATTAACTAATTTACTACTTATTAATTAACTTACTTGCTTTTATATTGTGAAATCTTCAGAGTAATGCCCTCTAGCATCATGACAATTAACTATGTGTTTAAGAATTAAATCTCCTCGTTACCATGGAAACTGTAATTGGCTTAAACACTGTGGGTACTCCCGTCTATCATCATATCTCAGTTTTGTTGGAATCGGTGCATTCGTTTGAGTCTCATTACTGTGGAAGCTATACTAAGATTAAAATTTTAATTTGCCGATTAAATTGAATTGAGTTGTATTCAAGGCCTCTAGACATCTTTAGCTTAGGAGAGAGGTATGGGCGAGAAAGTTGGCCAGGATCCAAATTGAAGGTGCCATCGCAGTATTGTTCAGGTGTGACTGGAAAACCCCTGGAGAAAACTTTAGTCAGGACGGTTGGCCTTAGGAATCGAATACAGGACTTTCTGAGTGCAAAGGCCACTTTCTCCATCAACTCAGCCACGGCCACGTATTTAACATTCCTATTCTATCCTTCCTAGTCTATGGAAAGGTTGGCGAAGGTGGATTCAGCTGTGTGGTTTTATATGACGAAGAAGCAAATAAACATACTTTTGTTCTTTGTACGGGGTTATTCAAAATATTGTGAACAATTCGAAACGTTTGGTATCATTTAAGTTTATAATTAAATACAGCTAAATGAAAAGAGTTGTCAAATGAAAGATAACACGTCGGAAAATTTACTTACCCACGTGCAACCTTACACACGTCAAGCAGATAATCAAATTCAGTCCATACTTTCTCCACCATCTCGTGGTAGACTATTGTGCTAGCTTTAGTTATGCATACCGTATTGAAAATTTAACTAAACATTTTCTAAGGAAATGCGTTATTTGCTGTCTGTAGAAAAGCTTTTCGTCATGTTCACACTTATTGTGGAAAATTTTGTTGCTTTCAAGTTTAGTTCTTGTTGAATAACCCTGAATATATAGATTACGTTTCGAACAACGGTCTTCGTAACATGGACACAGAGGGAGCAGAAAACAAGAAGTTTATTTTGATTATGTGTGTCTCTTGTTCTCCTTGGGGTTCAGTTTTCCACTACGTATGTAAATATGGATACAATTGTAACAGCCACTTCACCGTTAAGTTTGACTGTTGTGGTTTCGAAATGTTTAGACATCCATTTCAGAATTTAACTTTTCGGTTCGTAGACAACTGTTGTCACTCGAATATCAGTGTGATAATTCAAATCACTTCGAGATGGATGCGGAGTGTATAGATGACTTTGTTGCTTACAACAAAAACGGACTTGGCAACCGTAAACAAAGATAAGCGACTTTGATAAGAAGCATTGTCAGTCGGACAGATGATACTCATGCAAGTTCCGTTATACTGCAACTGATAGGGTTTCACTTCTGCGTCAGGAGATGGCAACACTTTTCAAATACACAAGTATTAGCAGATAACATTGACGGTTACGCTATATGCATCAAATTTTCTACACTTCCACTAACTATTTATGCTTAGTTAGTTTCTCCAACGATACAGTGGCGCTTACTATTACCATAGACCTCATAACAGATAGACTTATCACGCTTCCCCATTTCTAGCTGCGCTAAAACTAATGGATTTTTGTTCAGAGCACGTGATTTTGAATCGATCCGCTAGGTAGCTCTGCCATAGACCTCATAGTAGAATATGACGTCTATGGCAGAGCTACCTAGCGGATGAATTAAAAATCACGTGCTCTGAACAAAAATCCATCAGTTTTAGCGCAGCCAGAAATGGGGAAGCGTGCTAAGTCGATCTATTATGTGGTCTATGCTATTACGAAAATATATGGTCCTTTGTCTTGAATGTCCGTCCTCTTTAGCTAGGTACGACTCTTAGAATTTTGACCCACACAGAACCGTAACGTAATTAACACGGACAGTCTACGTGTACGGGAAGCGATTTGAAGTTGCGTTGAATTTCATGGAGGCATCGGAAATGAGTGATATGATGGAGTTACTAAGTTACACCATAAACAAACGTGATATCAGACGTAAAACGGCCACTGAATTTTTTTTTTCTTGCTTGTTTTAAGTACTTTCAGTTTTGCATTCAAAAATGTATTACTTGAATGTAAGATATATGAAAATTACATAAGAATTATGTTTTTATATTTACTGAACAATTAGATAAAGTAATATTAACAACAATTATTTGCAGATACACGCATATAATTAAAAATAATCTGAAAAGTTCAAAATATGTAGTTTAAATAAAACAGAATAGTTCGGAAATATGCCTAGATTATCTCAAAAGTTAAAAAAAAAATGAAAAAATAAAAAAATCACGGTTAGATTGTACTTATTTTGAGAAAGAAAACAACCTACATTTTGTGAAACTTTTGACACAGAAGGGCGTACCTTACAAAGGTGTAATCGTTTCCTCGGAGTATTGATCCAGTGCTCAATATTTGGAGATACAGCAACTGAAAATTGTTTATGAAAGTTTTGTACAGTAGTCGAAAAAAAATATTTGTAAATTTTATTTTAAAAAAAGTACTTTAGTGAATATCTTGAATGTTTCGGCTGACTTTAGTGGAACTTTTATACAGTATGTGTCCTTGTTCTTGAGACCAAAACAACAACAACCGCTAGTCCGTGTGAGATTTTGCGGGAAATCGCTTTCTTTTCGAAATATTTTGATCCCAAGATCGAGTCTTACAATGGTAAAAAAAAAGAATAAATAGTTCTCGATAGATCATAAAGGATAAGCGAAAGTTAAAGTATGATATTAGAAGTATTAATAAGATGCATATCAAAAGTTAATACCTAATGTCATTGGGACAGTGTTGCCAACCTGGTTTAATGTTTTATTTTTTACAAAGGGCAATACGTTAGTTTACTTTATATTTTGTATCCTCTAGTGATAATAAAAATCATACTTAAAACACAAATGCAGTATTGCAATCTGTGAATAATATTCGACGAACATCTTACTTCGTATCTTACTGCCCATAGTTGGCAACACTGCGTACTGTGTTTTAAGTGTGATGATTGTCATCGTTACCAAATATCCAATAAACGGTTGTAGTGCCTTTAAAAAATGTTATTCCTGGTTGGCAACACTGTCATACCAATGACATAACCTATTTCTGGTATCCATCGTATTGATACTCATCGACTTCCAATAAGATATCTTTCAATTATGATTTTACCGAGAAATGAAAATTTCGTCATTGAAATAATTTTCTTCAAATTGTGGTAACTTTTTTTTATGTTTACTGTACACGAATTATTTCATGCATATTTTTTTTTTTCCTGATTTGGTTCTCTTTTTTTTCCTCTCTAGCGTAAACGACATTACTGGCGCCTAGACACGAAATCTGTAACGCTGTTTCAAAGTGATACTGGTAGCAAATATTACAAAGAACTACCTCTGTCTGAGATATTGGCTGTCGAAACAGCACGAGTTGCCCACGGAGGTAAGTTTCACTATTAACTCTTTCTTTACTTTTCATCTCGTGTTGTTGCTGTGTAACTTTCTTTCTTTCTACTAGAGGTAAAAACAGACTCAGAAACACCTTGTGTTTATTAACTGAAGGTTGTTCGTTAGTCTAATCTTCAAATTACATTATGTGTTTCAAAAAATACACAAATAAGAATGGCTGGTCTGTAAGTTAAAAAAAAACATATTTTTTTTTTCTGCAGAATAAATGTATCTATTTTGTAAACACCAGTTGTCAGCATCTTCTAAATTTTTAAAATGGAGACAGCATACCTGGATACGTTATTAGCGGTGTTGATTGCTCCGCTACCTTCAAATGCTCCTTCCAAAAAACTTTTATTTTCACCTAATTCTTTGTTGTGTTTATTTTGACTCTTCATGTTTTATATAAATGCACTATTTCATGCACGAACAATATATTTTCCTGTGGGCATACTAGGGTTGATACTATTAATTCTATATGATCTTCCTATATTTGAAGAAAATACATTTATTTGCAAAACTACATGAGTCGAAATAACTACCAAGAAAAATTAGGTGAAAACAGAAGTTAAAAATTCCACTTCTGAGAGACGTAAAGAGAGTAAAACAAGTCCCATGTAAATCTATGGAAGGATCATATCAAGATGGCGGTAATGATCATCACTGCTAAAGGCAAGTTGCACAGTATTTCGCTCGATCCAAATTAGCTTCTTCAGGTTAGGGAGGGGGTCAAAAGAAGGTTAAATAAAGTTAATTCTCCCTTATCTTCCGTTGACTCCTGATGATCGTTTGCTGGTGTCGAACCCAGAACTTTCTGAATGTGAATCCAACGCTTTATCGATTTAGCTACGGCCGCTTGGTGCTTTCAACTAAAAAAATAAATAAAAAAGTACAACAAATGTATGCCAAATTGCTACGTCTGGTAACTGATCTAATTTTAATTATATTTTAAGTGTGCAAATGAAATTACGATATGTTAACTGACAGATTTAAAAGATTACCAAACTTCTATTAATTCACAACATTCAGCAAAGCAATTGTAAAGCCTGAGTGGTTGTGTCATCTTTGGTGTCATGTAGACATATTTTCTATATAACTTGATTCGAGCCCAATGACAGTGCGTGAAAATTACATTGAATATAAAGTTTTCTTTTTCTTTGACATGATTGACGTCACAAAACACAATTTATAATCTATTTTAATAAAATATTAACCGTTGCTTCATTTGAACTTCAAAAGTTTCAGATGAAACTGAGAAAACTGACAGAAAAGTTTCTGAAATCGTAATGTGACTTTTCCGTTTTATCGCCAAAGGCTTTTAGCATCTGTAACTATTGTTTTTATATTATTATTATTATTATTATTTATAAATTCGTCTTTGTAATTATATTTTGGCTTTAACCTAACGAGTCTCTTTAATTTAATATGTGTAACCATAGGTTAGGTTAGGTTCGGTAGCTAAAACTCTACTGATCTTCCCAGCACTAATACTCAAGTAGTCTTCTAGTAGGAATATTTTGAATACTATTCAGTAATGGCGAATATTCAAATAACTTATTAACACAAATACACTGTTACGTAGATTATTTATATATTTGGTTGCTAATACACAAGTACCATACAGAATCGCTCATAAGACTGAATGAAGCCTAAAACTACTTACTACTACTACTACTACTGTGATTCATTCTTTTAACTTCGTAACAGTTTCTAATTGTTATCTCTTGTTGCAGATATCATGCATTGTTTCGAGCTGCGAACGGCCAATGTGGATTATTACGTAGGTGAGGATCCTTATTATAACCTCAAAGATACTTCTAACATTCCCGTACCTGCTCCGGAAACTGGTATTGGTGCTCATCTTGCAAAAAGCTGGGAGACTGCCATTCGACAGGCGCTGATGCCTGTTACATCACAAGGTACCACGCAGGGTCAAGGTAAGTTCATAATGATATCGATGATTGAATTGATCTGTTAGTTGTATTTACGTCATTTGGTAACATTTTCGAGTTGGACGTGTCTTACCTTCATAGTAAAATTTCAAATTTGATGTCTCACATCTTTAATTCTGAAATCCAAGCAACTTAATCCGGTCAAGAGTTTGTTTGAATTTCTGTATTTTTAAACGATAAGTAGGGGAGACGTGTAAATATAGCGTACCGTGCCTCGTTCGATCATAAACTGTGTTCTGTCTGTATAATCCTGGTCAGTACAGGGCTCTGAATGACAGGTCAAGTCAGACATTATGTTTGTTCGGGACATCTGCTCGATGTTGTACTTTCTGCACTGAAAGTGCAAGGTAGAACAGAATTGTATTCATAAATGACGTCACAGTGTCTATTGGTGCAATCCCGTGCAGCTTTTGCTCGAACGGGCAGGTGCTTGGTTTTTTTTTCTGTTAGCACATAACGCCATCTGTAATCTCTGACGCATACACTGAGAACGCAGCGCGACCGTCACTTATTAGCACTCAGCTACAGTCGGTTCCTATCAGGGGCATGTGCTGCTACCACTCGAACACGAAAGTGTACACTAGTGTTAACTAGTTCAAGCAATGCATCCCGCCCGAACAAACCAAGTATAGATGGACTCTGTAGGAAACTGGAATATGATAATCGACTGATGAATGTTTCGAGCTCTCGGGTCTGAGTGGAAACGAGATTGTTGTTATTGTAGTGCAATTCATGTTCAAGAGGTCGAATATGTATACAGGAGTTTGTGGTGACGCATACATATTAAAAGAATCGCTTAGAAATGTAAGCTTAATTGCATTGTTGTAATTTGTAACGTGGAGTCTAATATGTTCTTAAGCTATAGATACTGTACTGTGTGATACTTCTGAGAACTGCATATGAGTAATTGCATTGTTTTATGCTTACAGTATGATAATCAGGGGCTATATGTGTACAGGAATGTTGTAAATTTTCCTTCAAAATCTACCGATTGTTATAGATTGTTTCCTCCAAAGATCGTCGCTTATGTAAAGGTATTCAGAAAGAGTCGCCACGAAATTTGTT
Organism: Lepisma saccharinum; assembly: GCA_022664845.1. Lineage (NCBI taxonomy): Eukaryota > Metazoa > Arthropoda > Insecta > Zygentoma > Lepismatidae > Lepisma > Lepisma saccharinum. The sequence continues at coordinate 2,454 of JAGDQP010007556.1, read as the reverse complement.
CATTCTCTTGCTTCGTGTATAAAATTAGATAAGGTAAATCGTATGTTAAAACCATATTAGCTTCAAACTGGAGGCTGGTTCGTGGTAACCCGACGACGAGAAGCACTGTTCGGGGGTAGGTGATTGTAACGAGGCTGAAATAGATTGAATTTTCGAGAAGTTGCCGAAAAATTTACTAGATCACAATATACAGTTGAGTAGGCAGTAAGTTTTTCAAAAGACCCTTGTGAGTTTTATAACGCCTAATATTATATGTTTTCACCCATCACAGTCGTAAAAGAAACAAGTCTGTTTTTCTAATTCCTTCACGTTTATTAAAAAGAAGGACCTTTGGTATTTATTTAAAATGATCTGGCAGAACAAATCTTAAAACGAGAACCTGTTCCAGAGAAGGTCGTCTGGTATAACCCCACCCTAAACTCATTACTCGTCGTTTCTCCTATTTTTCAGTGTAGACGTATTTGAGGGGGGGGGGGGGGGTTATAGAAGAATGTGATTTTATTGCAGCAATAATCTTATAATTAATAATGATAATAATTTCAGAATCTGATGCAAATAGTGAGAAGGAGGAGAGAGTGACTGATATCAGCCAGCTGTACCAAATATTTGCAGATGAAGTTTTAGGTTCAGGACAATTTGGTACTGTCTACGGAGGTATGTTTATTTTGGATTTTACTTGTCTCTTTTGATATAAATCTCTTTAATTATAACTTTCTGTTTTATTCTTACTTTTCTTTGTATCTCCTGACGATATAAGCCGAATACTATTTGGATCTTACATTTTTTTTCTTATAGATCTGAAGGTGGTATACCTGCCTCCAGGCAGGTACCGTCCAGCGCCTTCGAGAAGGGGGAGGGGGGATTTCTAATCTGTTTCGATGGGAGACTTGTGTTCGTCGATGCTAGTTATTGACATACGAACGACGCATAAGTTCAGAGCAGCACGTTCGTTGGACAGAACGAACGAGCAGCATACTGAACATAATGTACTGCCATAACTTGAAAAATTGGTTAAAAGTAGGTCTGCTCTTGTTTCAATTGAGTTATAATTTGCAGCATAAAATTCTTCTGTTATTGACAATTGTTTTTCAGCCAAAAATATTCTCCTTTTTCCTGTTTTAGTTTACCCACTTAAACACCCACAACGTACCTTCGGGTAAGAATTAGAGTTGTTCGATCTTTTCGATATATCGAATGATATTTCGATCTGATCGATTGTGTTTTTCAATGATTTTTTCATGTTCGATATAAACCTTATTCAATCGTTTAATCTCATAATTGATATATAGTGTTCGATATTCAATACATCGATTTCATTCATTTGACAGATATATTGATGTTTGATAATTAAAATCAGCAATCACGCAGCCTAAATGTTGGTTGTTCATGTAAAATAAAACACCTATGTCCATTGGTGATTGCTTTCGTCTTCGGGGCGAGGCGAACCGAGTTGCATTCTCGGTGGGAGGTTCCCATTTCGGTCAGTGGCGGACTCAGAGAGGGGGCTCAACTTTATTATTTATAGTATTATTTCAAAAAGTTATCTCAGAAAAGGCTTTGATTTGTTTCCAAACGAATCTAATTGATCTGGAAATATCAATATTTGAGAATATCGGTGTCCTATTCCATGATAAAACCTAGCAATATGAGGAAAATATTATAAATTTCTACTTAAAACATTCACTTAGCGGGAGAATTTCCTGGTCTATTCCACCAGCGCTCGAAAAATCCTGGATCCGCCACTGATTTTGGTGTTACTTTAACATCGTGATGCCAGATGGAGAGCTATTTAATTCAACACGGAACGAACTCTATAGTGTAAGAAAAATACCGTGACGACGTGACAAAGTGTTTGTCCTGGTAGACCAAATTTTGATTTGAACTTTAGCGCTGGAATGTAGTTGAGTTTTTTTTTTATTTGTCGTATTACTTTAAAAGATGGCCCAGCTGAATGGTCGCATCTTTTAATTTGGAACATTCTTCTTCCTCTTTGATAGCTGTTGCATTTTTCCAGCTCACAATGAACGCTACTGTTTTAGTCACATCAAATAGAATATAACACAATATCGTCTTTTGTACATTGAGAATGCCTTTCCCAGCTGGCACACATACGTGCTTTCCACGTCGAAAAACCGTCATCAACGTTGTATTTTGGACGTCGAAATGACGAAAAAGTGTCGCACATATCGACGCTGAATCTACGTTGACAGTGCAGGTGGAATTAACATAAAAAAATGTCGAAAAGTAATGAAATGATGTCATTTCCACAAAAATGTGACGACTTTCAGGATAATCTAAAGCAACGATCTCCAGGAAAACATGGCAGCACTACCTCCGTATATGTCTAATGTATTTTCACTGTTACACGGAATTTCCTTGATGCTCCTACAAATTCAAGCCTAGAGAGTTCAAACTTTCAGGGAAGAAAGTTCATAACCAATTCAAGAGCATGAT
>JAGDQP010007555.1:32393-66741 GCA_022664845.1 Lepisma saccharinum | reverse complement strand
AATCATTTAAATGCCTTCTTCGTTCCAAAGTTTGTATATTAAAATTGTTCAGTAATTCCCTGTATGATATGTATGCAGGATATAATGTGGTTTTTCTATACATTAGTAATTTCAAAAAATTACACTTGATTTTCTCTATTGCTTTAACATATTTCTGAGTGTTCGGAGTCCATATGATACAGGAGTATTCTAGCTGTGATCTCATGTAAGAGTAATACAATTTTAGAAGTGTTGAGTCAAGATGGAGATCCTTGCTAAAACGATAAATATACCCAAGATTCCTATACGCATTGTTAGTGATCATTTCAATGTGACGCCCGAAGTTTAATTTTGGATCGAAAACAACTCCAAGATCTTTAACAGTTTCAGGTTTCGATAGATTTACTCCATCAATCGAGTAGTTGTACTCAACATACTTTTCTTTCCTTGTAAAAGATATGGAATTGCACTTTTTTGTATTAATTACAAATTTATTCCTGTCGCACCACTCTTTGACATTATCTAAGTCCTTTTGTAGTTTGGCACTGTCCTAAATTGATTCAATTCTAGCGTATAATTTCAGGTCATCCGCGAATAAGAGAATATGGGAGTTCTCGATACACTCAGATATATCATTAATAACTAAAAGAAATAATAAAGGGCCGAGGTTTGAACCTTGTGGTACTCCGGACAGTGTCTCAAAATATTCTGAAATATAACCTTTAAAAATTACTGCCTGCTTACGTTTACGTAAATACGAAGTTAATATATCTACCAGTATGTGTAACTGTTATGACGTAGGATAAGCGTATAAGGTACTCAGGTAATTGCGTGTACCTAGGTATTTGAGAAATACCAGTATAAGAGTACTCGTGTAATATGGGTAATTGAATAATAAGAGTATAGTAACCAGGTGATACCCGAGAACTCGAACACCGGAATATAGAAAACTTGTACTTGTGATCCTCATAATTCAATATCTTTAAGGTTAGTGTAAAGCAACAAAATCTAATGTTAGATGACTGCACTCTGTAATGCCTTTTTATCATTGCATGGAATTGCAATGCTGCTTCTACAGATTCAAATAGAAAGTTCAAATTTTCAGAGAAGAAAGTTCATAACCATTTCAAGAGTTCAATCCGTGCTTTTATTTTCTTTTTGTTCATTCTTGAAATAACTTACTTATTTAAATATTCACAGCAACAATGAACGAAAACGAAAATAAAAAATCGACACGGATTGAACTCTTGAAATGGTTATGAGCATTCTTCTCTGAAAGTTTGGACTTTCTTGGCTTGAATTTGTAGAAGCAGCATTGCAATTCCATGCAATGATGAAAATATTTGAAAGTTACACGGAGGTAGTGCTGCACTCTAACATTAGAGATCTTTGCTTTAAACTAGCCTTAATGATTGTCTTCAAACAGTGAATGAGTGAGAAAAGCTTACGTTTATACAGCTCTTCTACCTTTGCAGCCCCCTCAACCTCCAGAACATTGGGAAGGAGTGCGAGATGCAACTAAGGAAAGTGCAATATGCCCACAACAACACATGTTATTCAAGAAATACGAGGGAGATGAAAATTGTCTGTTTCTTAACGTGTTCACATCAAAAGTAAGTATTGGCCTTGCTTTGGGCAAGACTTAATTTTATCCTTCGAACTTTTCGAGTTAGCGCAGTATAGTACGAAATATTTATTACATCTAATCACAAAATATATGCAGTATGTAATATTTGGGTAATATTTTATTTGATTGCAAGCAATTACAGACAAGCAAAGCTCTATTAATTTACTCATTTATAGCTTTAATTGGATGAAAAACGTGACAAGATGTTTTCAAATGTAAATACTCATTAAATCATTTCAGTTTAACATTAGAGAAATCTGATTAAGGAGAAAGAAAATGGATGATATTAGAAAGAATCTCAAACGTCTATAAAAGAATAGTCCATTCATTGATAATGAAAAATACAAGAACTCACCCTAATTACAGATTTAGAGCATGTGGGTTTCATTTGAAGAATGTAAGTATGCTCGAAAAATAATTAAACCAGTTATTGCAGAATCCGGACTTTTTCACAAAACGTTTTAACATATTCAACAAAATTTGTTTATATGATTCGAAATGGAACCAAATGGATACATGTTTTCCCAGTTGTTAATAAGAAGGATGTGCGTTGTCACATTCTAGCAGGTCTTTCTAACGAACTTATTTTCCCAGATATAGGCCTCTAACATACGTTGAGAAGTCCGCTTTCACCAATAAACCAAAACTTAGCACTGAAAAGTAAGTTTTGACCCATCTAATATGTCATGTTTTTCTTATTTTTTATAAGAAAATGATACATGATATTAAAGTAAAAGAAAGTACAGACCTACGAAAACAAATTGTGAGTAAAGAACGTATTTATGCACCGAACCAATACATTTTGTGAAAATTAACTTTCGGGCCATCTATTATGACATGTTTTACTTAATTTTTCTGTGAAAGTGACATATGATGTTAAAATGACTCTTGCTTTCAGCAATTAGTGACCCAGCTCTTGTGATTCAGGGGGTGAGATATCAGACTTTGGATCGAGAATGAGTAAGTACGTTGGTTCGAACCTCACGGCCGCAATTCTGACTGAGGTTCTCCAGGTCTTCCCTCAGTTTCACAGGCGAATGCTGCAATGTAACTTTTAAGTCCCGGCCGCTATATTACCCATCCTGTTCTTCACCCTATCCTGGGCTGAGCCAGAGATGCGTGAAAGCCAAGGCCATAAGCAAATTCAAATTCAGTAAGTAATGCTCCCAGTTTAGCTGGCTGTTCTATTCTTGGAAATACTGTGCATACACAAGAATATTATTTTGCACACTTGTATACGTCTATTGCTGAAATTTAAAGATTATTTGACATTCTAGCCTTGAGGTAACCTCTTTCTGTCGTCATGATCTTTCAAGGAACTTCTCCATTTGACAAGGTTGATTTCCATACGCTACTGCAAGTATTGTTTTTGCAATCCATGCCAGAAAACTTACTGAAATTTTCTACCCAGTCTCCGCCCGGGTGAAATATGTTAAAAATATTCTCTAGCTAGGACATCTACAATTCCAGTCGTCTTGGTGCACACTAGTTTTCTTGAATAGTTAACACAGTCTAAACCTTTAATTACTTCTCGCTTATACTCCACTCTTTTTACACCTTTCTTGTATTTTCCATTTCCTTCAACGTGAACACAAAACACACCTTTGGCGTGTATAACTGTCAGTTGAGCTTTATGGGTTGTTAAGAGTTTCGTCTACTAAGGTATTAGAGTAATATTGTACCAGTAGTCGCCAGTTTCGCAGAAAGGTAAAAATAAGGGAACAACAAGAAGTAAGAAATTGATTAAATAACCTCCGGCACAGGCGGCGTTTGGGGGTGGCAACTGGGGCAACCGCCCCAGGCCCCGCGCTTAGGGAGGCCCCGCGTTCCGAGTTGATATTTTTCTTACTCAATGATATGAAAGTTGATTTGTAAAAAAATAGTTTACAAATAAACTAGTTTGTATAGTTTCCATGCGAAATGTAATGTGAAATGGAAATGAATAAAGAAGCACTTGTAATTAGCAATGCAGTTTTGAAAATATATTGTACTTTCTTTAAATAAATTATGTCGGATTTTTTTTTTCATAAGAAACCGTTGTTCATTAAAAAAGATAATATTTAGTAATAAATTTAGGGTCCTATGAAAGGAAGAAGCGAGAGGAAACATTTAGGGGGAAGTTGCTTACTGCTTTATCGGCTTTAGATGTAACATTTCGGCGCTCAGCGATTTTTCCTTGTACTTTGGCCCAGCGGGGTCATTATTGCCCTAGGCCCCGCGCTCACGTAACGCCGCCTCTGACCTCCGGTTTCTGCAGAGCTTAATATATGACGCGAAATGACCTTTCCAGTGTCAAGGCATGATGGGACGAGATAGTCTGAGACAAATGCATCAATGTGTCGTATGATGGCGGATATAAGTGGTAGTTATAGTGTATTTGTTTAAGCGGATCTTTGGTATGTTTTGTTTAAAACTGTTATGCGTTTGCAATAATGCTTCTTTTAAAGGACTGTGAACTAAAGTTTTATGAGCCGTAGAATATGCCTGTGATGTGTTTTCCTACATTTACTGGTTTTTCGACGACTTTAAGTGAGTAGCACCTACTCAAACAACATTTTCCTTTCTGCATTAGTGCTCGCCACACCTGGTGCTAGGGCATGTGATTCCTTGAATGCACTAATATGTGCCAATAAATTGATTTATTGTTATTCGTAGATCATTTTGGTACAGGTTTGATCGGCGTTAGGCTACCAAGATCAGTAGTCTCCAGGGGCCAATCATTTTCATCATTTATTTTTGATTTATGACTGACGTGAATTTTCCGTCAGTTTGTCACTGATGTGTTTGGTTGTGTTACTCAAACATTTAAAAGTGTATCACGGTACTCATCAGAAGTTATGTTACGTATAAATATCAAATAACTATTATCACGGCTGAAACCGTACTTCTCCTTTGAAAGTCTATAATTCTTCATATGATATATAAAATTTCTACTTACTGTGAGGAAAACCTAGATACAAATTACCTTTAGAAATTTCGGAATTAGAATGTGCTGAAAATCAACGAAAAATGGTTTTAACCAGGCTTTCGTTCAGAAAATTTGCCCTGGGTGGGCATTTCAGAGAACCTGGAGGACGTTACTTGTGCTACAATTAGCATTACAATAGTAGGATAAATAGTAAACTAAAATTTTGCCCGGTGGGGAGCGGTACATTCCTGAAAGAAACACTGGTTTTAACAGACAGACCATTGAGATCTTTGCCCTCTTATACAAATCCCAATGAGTACAATAAAATTCTTATTTCTGTTGATTTCTCCCCTATTTCTTTTTACAATTTAGCTTTTGAGATTTCAGCTTATTAATATACTTCTCTTACGCAAAAAGGCAGTTTGAGATCTCTGTTTTTAAGAACAAAAAAGAAAAGAATGAAATTAAATGCGTATTCTCATGTCTTTTTAACCCAGATATCCTTGGCCAAAGAGTAACAAAAAGGTTTTTACTCTCAGTTTTGTTGTAATTTCTCTCCAGAATATCACTCCTCGTGGTAGCTTAGTTGGAGGAGAGGGTGGTGGTGGCAGGTTTGGTCTCCACAGAATCTTGAAGACTGGAGAACAGAGAAATCCATATACAGATGCAATGTTCTTGATCACTAGCAAACTAATAACACAAACACCACTGAAGTACGGAATACAGTTATCCTTTCTGAGGCTCAAATATTTACACAGATACGTTTGGTTTATAGTACGTTACATGAGTTCACACCCATGGTCTTCGTTCAAATACAAATCGTTCCTACACAAAACAATAGCTTTTTTGTTTGTATTATTGAAACTAACACTGTATGTGATTTGTCGTCCTTCGAAGAATTATTGAGTTCGTTGGTTTGACGCGCTTCACCATTCCTCCCTCATAGGGCGACTTGAATTTACCGTGTCGGAGTAATATAAACGCTCCTTAGTTATTCTTCTGGGGTTGCTGCACAACACAATACGCAACAACATAAGCCTATAAGTTCGCAGTTTAGTTTTTACACCTTAATTAGCGACTTCGCTCAAGTTTCATTTCGAACATGGAGCTGCATTTTTTTACTATACTAGGAAGTCACTCAAAATCTTATGTCTAATCCGAAGTAAAGACAATGAAAGCGAAATCACTTCTACACATGACCGGTGCGTACCAATTTTCAGTGACCACTGGTTCCCTCTTCCGCGCATACAGGCGCATGGGATGCAGAAATTACAGCCGTGAACATAAAGCAAAAGCGGTGGACATCTAATATAGAAATATAGGTCAAACGTCATTCAGCTACAAAGGTTGATAGATAATGCATGATTCATTATAATATTAACTTTAAGGATATTAACAATACAATTCAACTGTGTTAGAATTGGGTCATAAAGGAATCGTGAACATTACCATATAAAGTTATGACTAAAATCAACGCTCATGAACCAGGGAGGAACTTTAGTCTTTACGGGCGACAGAAATCTTGGTGACAGAAATTCAGGGTTTTGAAAGAAAGAAAACTAGCTTCTGGAAGTTCGCGTTCTACGAGTTAACAGAATAAAGAAAAGCAAGTTGACTACCTTTCTTTTCTTCCTTACCAAATGCATATAAAAATTAACATTCATTATCCCAAATGATATTCACAGGTCCCAATCAATACATTAAAGATTAATTAAAAAGGGAAAATTTTACATGAAAGAATTCGAAAACTTCCTGAGATTTACTTTACATAATAATTTGTTATAAAATCCCGACAAATTGTCCCATCGCTATCAGACGACGCTACCAGCTCTTTAGACGATGTTTGATTATCTCTACAACATATCGAAAGCTATTTGAGTTCTACCTCTTACCCCTGGACAAGAAGTCACGAGAAAGTATTCCTTCCCAATAACTTCCATTCTCATCAGTGCCGAAATTACCAAGTTGCCGATGTTTCCCTGAAATGATTATACGCTCTTCAGATGAAACTTAATCATATCTCTAACATATCAGATGACATTTGTGACATCTTCTATACCCCGTCCAGAAATCGCAAGAAACTGTCCTACAACAAAGCCATCCCACACACTTTCATAAGCATAAGTACCGAAAACACTAACAAGGGAGGTTGGTGAACTGTTCAGTCGATATTGAGCATAGTATGCTTACTTTCACAGCTAAAATATTAGCTGCCACAACTTTGTGTTAGCCTCGTAATAAATAAGCAAAAAACTGTACAGGGTGGGGTCATAAGTATTGTTAGGACAGTCGAATAAAAATACGAGACAGACTGGAATGAAATGTCCCCGAATATGTTATACGCGATGAGGACAATGTTGCGAACCATACCATGTTTCCGGCGGTCATCTTGAAATACGCAATCTTGCATTCAACTTGAAAATTTTAAATGTCAATATAGTGATGCGATCTATCAAATGACAACGAAACGTCTGTTGCAACGAAAAATTTAACAACAGTTGTTACGATAACTGTAACCGTATTTCACTTATGAACGAAATCAGGGTAGGTTTTGAACTCGGAGGTTTGTTCCGAAAGAGAGGATTACGTGTCATATACACCTTGTAACACCACAATAAACACATTCAGCAATATGGAGAACAGCTGTGAACTACAAAATCCACCACACTCGCCATCACAGAACGTGTTTCACATGGACACCGTTCTCATTGAAGCACTTCCGCAAACGTCGTCTTGTGCCCTACGAAGCACGTCAGGTGATAGTTGTGCTCATGCACAATGCACATACCTAACTGTTAGTGTTTCCCTTGTTCAGGTAGGAAAAACCATTTCGTTACACTGGTACACACTAGCTTCCAAGTATCGTTACAAAGAAATACTTAAAGGAGTCCGGTTGGGGGATCGTGGTGGTCTCTCAACAGAGCCACGCCTACCAATCCATCTACCTACTAAGCACCTGATAACATAATAATAATATCCTTGTCATACAATGCTTCACACATTCACGTAAAGGAACATAAAGCATAAACAAACGGTGAGCGCAGGTTGGTGAACTGTCGGGTCGAAATCCAGATAATGACTGAGCCAAATGATAGGGCATTGCATCCCTTCTTGGAAGCTAAAATAATAGCTGCAACTTCATCAGGCTATAAACAGATCGAAATGCAATGTGTGACAATTTTAATTGAAAAATGTGTATTTTATGGGAAATATAATTAGGAAATGTGGATGTGTGGAAGTTACGTCACCAGAAAAATGATCAAGGCATAAAACAAAATGACAAAAGGCAATTTGGATAAATGCGACACAATAACATGAACTTATTGAATACAGTTCATTATCAACTTGAAAAGGAATTTGTTAAGGGGAGTGAAACACATCGACATCAAAAGGAAAGCCTGATATTTTTCAAGCATATCGAACTAATCGTTTGAATAGTGGTGAGATATTATTCCTTTCAGGATGGCGATGGTTGCAATCATCTGCTATGACGCACACTTTGTTCACCCGATATTAGAACAATTTCTATGCATTTAGCTCCCGAGAGGACCATCTTCAATTAGTGAACCTGAAACGAACAATAACGTAAATGCCATCACCAATCTTATAACCCGTAAGAGATAAACGAAAACTAACCACAGTTATGAATTGCTGAGGAAATTGTAATGCTAGTTGATATGTCACACACAACCCTTCCTACTTGAAATTTTCAAGTTGAATGCAAGATGGTTGATTTCAAGATGCCGTCGGAAACGCGGCAAGGTAGCCTACGTGCCATTTTCCTGTTCAACTATAACATGTTCAGGGACATTTCATTCCTGTCTGTCTCGTGCTTTTTATTTTATTCGACTGTCCTAACAAGACTTATGGTCCCACCCTGTACAGTACTTTGCATATTTATTACGAGGATAACACAAAGCTGTGGTAGCTAATATTTTAGCTGTTACAGTAAGCATGCTATGTCCTATCATTTGGCATATTCATCATCTAGATATTGTCTGAATAACTCACCAACCTCCCTTGTAAGTTCTCGATCCTGTCTGGGAATAATTATAAGGTATTTCGACGGAGCTTAATTAGCACTACAACATATTAATAGCTAGTTGAGGTCACCTCGTTCTTTTGGTCCAGAAATTGCGACAAAATGTCACCGCCCTTAGATTTCCATCAGCATAAGTGCTGAAAACACTAAGTTGCCGATGTTTTTCGTGAAACGATTATAGGCTCCTTAGAAGAAGCTTAACCAACTCTACAACATATCTACTATTCGTTGTACCTCATTATTCCATTCAAACAACATAATGCATATCATTAAACTCTCTGTACATTAGAGATTATAATTTATATCGTAGTAACAAAATTTTATAGTACTTTCCCCGAAAACAGAATTATCATTCCTCTGTCAGAAACAATTCGCTTTCTTCTTCCGGTGACGTCATATGTAATTGCAGCTGTACATGGGTCATACCACACCGGATTTGCTGGTATGTATGACGTACGTAATATTGCTCTAGTAGATATCTTCACTCCACCTGTCCTCATTGCCCAGCTCTTGTATATTATGTTAATGACAATTTTTTCTTTAAATTATTATTTTCAGTAATTAGAACCGTTTTATGTATCATACCGTTGAATTGAATTAAGCATTTGCTAGAATTGTCAATATAGTTTCAGGAAGGAATAAATTAGCCTACTTTAAATGTCGACAAAATGCATCATTCAATATTTTGATTAAATAATTTCTAGACTATATACTTCTGCTATACTTTGATTTTCAGGAAAATTCTGATCCTAATTTATTTGATGTAATGGTATGGATTCATGGAGGTGGGTTTAATTTTGGCAATGGAAACGCACGAGCTCAAGGACCAGAATATTTTCTCGATAAAGATATTGTTCTTGTGACATTTAACTACAGAATTGGAATCTTGGGTGAGTATTTGCACTACATCCGAAATTTGATTACCTTATTTCAATGTTGATAGGGTAAATTTCCAGAATATGAGGGGAAACTCCTAATACCCTCTCCCTGTTTATCGTAAAGCGTGTGCCGTAATATTGTGGAAACATGCTAAATGATTAGGAAGAATTGTGATAATCTGGAAATCTTATGAGTTTTCTGTACGTTAAGTCGGTGACGCAAGAGAAGCTAACTCGAAGTCACGGTGTAGAAAGTGTTCATGTGCTTACTAGTTCAAAATGGAGAAAATAAATATTTGTTTTGTTGTAGTAACTTGGTATATTTTATTCCATTACATTTTGTCCTTTTTCTTTCTCTTTCGATTTTTTAAAGCGTCGTCGTTTCTCTTCCAAAATTTTTGAATAGTGGATTTCAATATGAAGACTACAGGGGAAAACGCGCGCGTTTTCCCTTTTTATTTTACAGGAAATTGTTTTAAAATATTATAACCAAACCTACGCAAATGTGAATAATGAATTAAAATCTGCTTGTAATGGATGGACTAAGGATATTTTCTTTTTGTATGATAATTAGTTAGAAATACCTTTCACGGAGCAAACAAATTGCATTGTTTTCTGAATTAAAAACAAAACAAGGGAGGCGGAGTCCAGGCGGGGGACTGTGTACATAAGCTACCGCCAGGTTTCAGCAGCGAGCATCCTATTTATATGATCAATGTTGCGTTAAAAAAAAATGCGCCGAGACATTTTCAACGACACATCAACTACCTTCTTACACCAGCAGTTCCAAACTTGAAAATCCCCCCCACGAAACTGGAAAACCATCTCTGCTATCTGTAAAAATGATTCGGGTTTGAACTCATGTTGCAAAGACCTTTCCAACAACACCTCAAACACTTTACTATCATTTTTCCTAGTAGTTCCAAAGTTAAAAATCCCCTCACTGAAACTCGGGATCCACCCCTGCAATTTGGTGAATGATATGGATTCGTCTTCTCAGGTTCGATGGGATATGGGTTCGATGATAACTCGTCTTGCTGAGATCTTTCTAACGACGTCTCAGTCACCTTCCTAGCCGTAGTAGTTCCAGAGATATAAAGTGCCTCCCATATCTGACAACACTCCTATCTCCCGCACCGTCTCTGCAATTTGGATGAATGATAAGTGTTTTTGAGGTAGTATCGCTGCGAATTTTTCAACGAAACCTGAACCACCTTTCTAGTCCTAGTAGTTTCTGAGTTAAAAGTTGTCCACAGACGGACATACAGACGGAGCGGGCACCTAAGGCTTCAGAGAATTTGCTGCTGAAGCCTAAAAATAGACAAAGCACTTTGCTTTCCCTGTGGTCTTGATATGATACCTGCTTCGATAAGCGCAGGAATTTGCTGGTCACATTCCTGAACCCAGGTGCACCTATTTTATATTATGCTTTCCTCCTGACGTTATGTTTTTAGGTATAATGGTAGAACTAACTTTATTTCCAAGTTTGTTAATGTAAATAATGATTTTTTTTAAACATTAAACTTTATAATAGGAGAAAGCAAGATTAATGCCACCCTTACAGCTGAAAGTGACGGGTTTAATTGGCATTCCAGTTGGCTCTCTATATGATATTGTAACTATATTCTTTATTATACAAGTTATAAAGATAGCATGTTTTCCTTGTTAGTTTTCTTAGCTTAAGATACTCAAGATGAAGTCTGTTATAACGAACTAGAGTAGTTGGTTAGAAATACAATTTTTAGTGACGAATGCACCCACGATTAAGAAACTACACGTTTGCCCTTTATAGCAACTTCGGGCAACTTGCCGTCACGTCCTACCCTTTGGTATAGCTATGGGATGAGAATTGGATTTAAGGGGATCAGGGACTCTATTAAAAGTACTATCCTAACATTTACTTTGGTATACAGAGGAATCCTAATCGAGGATGGCTGGCGGTCGTGGAAAGCGTACCCGCGTAGTCCCTTATAACAGCATTGTACACGCTCTTAGTGAAACAATATTGCACCCAGATGGATAGATATTAACTCCATACCTTAGTATATTGTTACAGAAAAGTTGATAAAAGAAACGACTATGGTAAACTGGTATCGTACGTACTCATACTTTATATCTTTAGAGTACGTACTCACAAACTCCAACGTTAGTTTTTCTCTGTACTTGTTTCATTCCTTCCTAACTACTATGCACGGTAGACTGTACGGCCTTTCTTTTTAGACTTTCCTGCTCTACTTAGGAAGTAATGTTAAATACTTCTACTGACTTGTTTCTTTCACTTCTTATTTTTCCATTACGAAGTGGAAAATATCTGCTTGTAAGAAGCAACGTATCAACACAACATGTTAAGTATTTCTGTTTCACAAAAAGCGCGATGACGATTGATTACATGGAGATGAATTCCACTTACGTGTTGATCTTTTTGCGGTTTCAAACTTTTTATGCTGATTATATTAATCATATGCAGAAATGTGTCAATGAGAACGCAAATAGCAGAACCTAAATCAGTAAACACCGTTAACCAATTTACACAGTTATAAACCCAAACATATTTTATTAGTTGGTTTGCCATTAAAAACATTAACAAATAAATTTGAAAACTGGTTTCAAATTAATTTATTAAAGAGGATGGTCTTAGAGAATGTAGAAACTGCGGTATAATTTCTGATAGGGAGAACATACATAGCTGGGTTTAACAAATTTTACTACCCTGGTATACAGGGATCTTCTTTAGTCAAATTGCTAAACTGCATTATATTTTAATAAAAGCATAGCGTAAAAATTTTAAAGAAAAATCATACGATCAACTATAGCAGTGTTTAATCCAGAATTGCAAAACATTTTAAGAATTGGTTTGGTATGGTACATACTCAATCTTTTCTAGGTTTCCTGTGCACTGATGATAAAGAGATAGCCTGTAACAATGGCTTGCGTGATCAAATACAAGTTTTGAAATGGGTTCAAGAAAATATAAAAGCCTTTGGAGGAAATCCGGATAGCGTTACTATATTTGGAGAAAGTGCCGGAGGAATTAGCGTTCACTTCCTTATTCTTACACCTTTGTCCAAAGGTAAGTTAGTACCATTAATAAGTCTAAAATCTAATAATATGATACTAGAATGCTAGGTGATGGACTTTATTTAAGTAGGCCTGAATCATTCTCCTTGAGACAAAATTCAGGATACAATTTTGGTCAAATCAAAACATCAGGTCAAATTACAAAGACCTAAAATAACCAATTTCAGTTTTGTAAAACAACTAAACCCTATCTAACTTAGCATTTACAGTTCAGATTATACTGGGGAGTATCTATAAAGTGTAACCGAAGGATCTATATGTTTGACATATACAATATTATGCAGTATTAAGAAAAACAACATTGAATGAGAATTATAGCTTAAACCTCAATTTAATAATACGGGAATTCTCTTTTTCCCAAGTTGATACCATATCATACCTAAGTGTGCATGCAACCAGCTTGATATGTGCTGTTGTTACAATTTTGTTTAATAATTATTGGTATGGTCCTGATGCAACTAAATTTGGAGCTCGCGTACTGCCTGAGGGCCAAATTATTTCGCACGCATGCTAAAGAAGTACAGAATATAACGCAGCACAAGTGGACGAGGACACCCAATATGTAACCATTTTAGTATTGACTTTACCATTACGTATCAAGAAAGAACCTTAAAGATAACAGTGCTTGAATTTACTATCTTTCAATATTAGCTGAAGTGTGGAGAGGAAGGCATGGACAAAGTATTATAATTTCCTTTTCTTTATTTCAAGTCTCATTTACACATTTCAACAGCAATCTTTACTATTCAGTTATCTAGTTCACTTACTTTTTTCTGGCGATGTTATAGAAGCTTATCTTCGGATTTATCGATATCATAATTCATTTCAGGAACATCTATTTGTCTCCAAACATCAAAATCAATGCACAGCACTGTAATCATTGCCAATATAAACTATTGTTGTATTCCTCACAATAATTGTTTCATTCTCTGTCTTTGTGAAAAAAAAATGTAATTTAGCTCAGATACAGATTTAACTTTTGTGTAATCGTTCTGATTAACCTTAGTTATTATTTTTAACATTTAGCAGTGGAATAGTAAGGAAACAATTTAGATTGACAATAACTTTCGAAGTTAGTTCTCTGAATTAATTGATATATTAAAGCTCGCTTTCTTTGACCACTAGCACTTTAGTTGGACTCACCATACGCGGCAGACAAGCATAGTAAGAAATTTTGCATACCTTGTAGCGACCCATTTTCGCTTGGTCACAACATACCTTACCCTCACCCCTTTTTTGTATGTTTTCTTTTTCTTTTTTTGTTCGTGCTTTGTCGGCGGTATTTTTCGTCTTCGGCTTTCTTCAAAGAGTTTTATTTGTCCGGATGACAATAATAGAACATATAGAACATCTCTTTCATTGTTGTTTGGCGGTATTTTATCTTTATTGTTTCTTCATTTTATTACTGAATATTTCTTTGCATATTTTATTACATTATTTTCTTCAACAAATTTTCTTCCGTTTAAAATCTTCGAAAACAAACAAAAAGATCTGATTGTTGTTTTATTTTCGTTGAAATTTTGGTGGTAAGCCAGTTGTCTAGTTTGATTCTCTTCGTTGATTGGCTGAGGGTCTGTCAGTAGTTAGAACATGGTCGTCGAGTAGAAAAAAACTGCACTAAAAAGGCTGTCTTTGAAAATTATATTTAAAAACAAATTTTAAAGCAGCCAATGATTAAAAGTATAATAAAATATACAGTAGCATCGACTGATAAATTACCACAACTTCTGGGGAGCTGCTATATCCCTTCTCCTTATAAAAGAAGTTGTGAATGGAATTGCTGATGTTTGGTTTCTCTCACCCTCCATATTGGCTTGAACCGGGAGTGGACGAGAAGGAGCATCTTAACAGAAGTTTATCTGTGTGCAATGGTATTCATCAGTGTGTGATGTGATAAAAGGTTTCTTCTAGTTTTTCTGAAATAAATAAAATATAATTTCAGTGTGCCTTAATACCTTGTTTTCTGTGTGTGCAAGTATTCAGTACTTTCTTCAGTATGGAATTGGTGTGGTTTTTCAGTGTAGTGATCTGCACCGTAAGGATGTCTGGTAGGCACCGTGGCCGGTTATCTAAATTCAGGTGTGTATGTATAATATTGAAAGTCCTCTTTCTCTCGCAGAAACCCAAGTCTGTTTCACCTATATTTTGATATCGAAATTTCACCACTGTAAATTTTGGTTCGTATGCTGAAATATTTTTATTTTGCACTACAGTCGATGCGACCTTTTATATGCACGTTATTTTTCCGTTCAACATTTTTGTTTGCTCTTTCGGTACTGGAATGTTTGAATTGAACGAACTCTCTACAACATGTCCGTTTTTTTTGTTAACCGTGAGTTTCGACGTTTTCACTATGTCTTATTTTGCAAAGTTTAAAGTTTCTTCGTTAGTCAAACCGGATGTCAGTCAGCTCATGGAAACTCGTATTGTAAATTAATACCCAAACCAACCCTAGTAGACCATGTTTGTATTATTAGTATTGAAGGTTAGGTCGAATGAAGTTTAAAAATAGAAATTACATACCAGATGTTTTAACAACGTTTTGGAATATCAAACTAAATTGCTGCCCAGTAATTATATTGTAAAATAGAAATATTTTTCGTAGAAAGAAATGTTGCTTCAGTAATTGTGGAAAGAAATGTTTTTTCAGTAATTGTGGAAATTTTGATTTAGCTGGGCTAAATTTTAGAATGGAAAAGTAATTTATTTCTTTTCTGTATATAGTTAAATTATCCTTTTGTTATGTGAAATTGACATCATCTTCAATGCTCATTTTGATGTTCACGAGATTTTCTTCGGAAACTTTTATTTCCAAGATAATTCAATAATCAGTCTTTGCCTTGTGTTTGTCATATTTGAGTAAAATAAATTACACTTTTACCAGATATTTATTGTGTCAAGGGTTTCATTATGATGTAGGTAGATTTCCATCACTTTGACATTGCTCGAAAGGTTCCCAAACTTCTGCTATTTCAGTCCTTGAAGTGTTAATTCATTTATATGTGAGAAAATAATTGCAGATGAAGTTAAAATTTGATATTTGATCCAACGCTTCAGCAATCTTTATAGAGTAGTCAAACTATTTCAATGCATCAAAATTTTCGTGTTTAATATTAACTAGTGTGCGGCAGTGTTGAGCCTTGTACTATTTTAGGGGCCTAGTTGCGTTAGGTCATTAAAATAGCTTTCGTTTTCTGCTTTCCTGCTGAATGTTCTCGCCTGCGTCTCCCCCCTCCTTTTTGGGGATGCAGTGTTTCCTCGTCTTTTAGCCTTCTGCTTTTTGCCAACTTTCTGCGTTTGGGCATTTTTTCGGGGTACTTACATTCATGCTTTATGTATTAGAGTAGTGTATGTTCTGTCTTCGATGTGGCTGAAGCAGGGTGCTGATGAATAGGTACCCTCCATGCCTTCAGATCCGATAGCGGTTTTATTTGTTTTATGCCCTCTTCTGTGGCGTAATGTCGGCTTGTCTCCAGGGTAGGTTTGACCACGTTGAGTTTGGGTAAGCTTACTTTTTGCAACAGGGTTCCGCGGGTCCCTGGTTTGCTGATGAGTCTACCTCCTTTCGCTGGAGCGGCCCGTGAGACACTACAACATGCTATGTATATTTTACAGTTATGGACAAGAATATTGCCGCACGTCTATGACATTTGTTCTATCAGATATAGATATTGTAAAGGCACGAAATGTTCGCTCTAAAAAATTAAAAATATTATGGGTAGAAATAAATTGTATGTATAAAAAGAAATGTTAAATAAAGGAAGGCAACATGTTTGGGACATTGGTAATCAGAAACTAAATCTGATTTTCTTGTTGATTCTTGAATATTGCACCACATTAAATAAAAATCTAAGCTCACACAGCCTTACATACTCACACATATAGTGGGTAAAAATGTATTTGTATCGATTCAACTAAGAGGAAAAACAGACTCTATCACACGTAAAAGTGACCCGTTTCGAAATCTCTTGCCCTTTTGTGATAATGTGGATGCCTCATAGAGAACGCTATAGAAATAACAATCACTTGATCTACCTGTAAGGTAGGAGGCAACGAAAGAGTGACAACTACGTAAATTCATAGCAAAAAAGTGTTTGGACAACCCCATACCACTCTCGAAAGAAATGTTCCAGGTATCTTTTGTTTACAAAAGCAGTCCCTAGTGTATTGAAGCAATGCACATCGCGTCAGGTATAAAGAAGCAGTATGGTTAATAAAGGGAGAGGAACAACATTGGAAGAACTCACTTTAATCTCAAATTACATCAGAAGGTAAAGGGTACTGAGACATAAACAAGCTTGTTAGAAAGCCCTGCTCTACCGTTGGGTTGGATATATCATAAAGAAATATAAAACAGAGCAATTAATGCGGAATAGAATCCGTTCTGACGAACCAACGAAACTAACTGCCCGGAATGAAAATTACTTTCTTCATTCTGTGAACAAAATTTAAAGAATTAGTGCTAAAGATTTGGCTACTTCACTCGCCTAGGATATGCAAATTAATGTTACACCACAAACAATCCAAAATGCAATGAGAAAATTGGGATTCAGAAAATATATAGCCAGAAACAAAACATACATATAAGAAGAAAGCAGCAAGAAGAAGCTCTAATTTTCCAAGTAATATCAATATGAGTGCCTGGAATTTTGGGAAAAGATTTTGTTTTAGGATAAGCTTGTATCTCAGTAGCTTTACCTTCCGTTCTTGCAACGATTAAAATACATTAGACATATACGAAGGTATCTAGCGTTAGAGATCGTTGCTTTACGTTAATCTTAAAGAAGATGGTAGTTTCTGAATACGTTTAGGTTTTGAGAGATAAATCTTATGTTCAAACTTCAACTGCAATGCAAACTGAAGAAAGACGCACGGAATGAAATAATCGAGTCTTACCTGAACTGTGTGGGAATAATCAAATTGTATTGAAAGAGCAAATTTACTATGTTCACCTAACAAGTAATGAACGCTAGTGCATTGTGTTCTTTTATGTTTAATAGTTTTCACATAAGATAAATTACATGATGATTTTTGTCCATTGGTAAGATTATCATATATAAATGAATTATACACGTATATTTTATTTTATATCTGAATTATTAACATGTATATTTTACTTAGACCTACCATCCTCGAGGAATTATTAGTACGTTTATTACGGATATTTAAAAATGGAAAGGAGTATGTTAGAATATGTTTGGAGACTTTCATTAGAACTTAATATAAAAACAACCATCCATATTTTCAGAAAGTATTTCTTTTTTAATGACGAATACTATTTAACATTCCAAACGGACATAGTATGCTTGCTCATGAGAATATCAATATAAAAGTGTCAAAATCATTCTTTTTAAGTTTGACATAATGTGGATGATCGAATAAAATTTAGTTGTCCATATCGATGCTCATGAATACTAATTTTTCGAGGCACTTATCAATAAAGATCACGTTACGGGAGCAGTTAATTTCGAAAGATATATTATAATTAAGATTTTAATCCTATGGTGCGAGAGTAACTAGAAGAATGGTTTTCGTTCCGGATTCACTGATTAAAAGCGAGCAGCCTCAGTTCGAGCCTTAGAGTTATTACTGAATCCTGTACGATTTGTAAACATTGAATCAAATAAAACATATATTGTCTGTTACGATAACCTGTATCTTTATTGTGTAGTGGTTTAGCGGAAAAATCGTGACAGACTGGACTAAAGCGACAGATTTTGCATAGTTCTACATCCTCAGTACAATCAATTTGTAGGTAGATGTCCGATTTTCGTGTCCGCCATCTTGAAATAAGACGCCATCTCTATTTTCTTCAAAGGTTTTCTTCAAACATCGCTGACTATCTCCCCTAATGGTTGAGTTTACAGTAAAAAGTGTTCAAATATTTTATTTACCATCAAGTTTCCTACAATTTGAGCCAAATACTGCTTTTGTAACTTTAATAGTTTTTGAGTTACAAACTTTCAAAATTTGATTACTTTGTAAATTTTCGACTTTTCTTCAAAAATCGCTGATTATCTCCCCTAATCGTTGAGATAGCAAACAGTGTTCAAATATCTTATTTATCATTAAATTCCTTACAATTTAGGAACAATGTCACTTTTGTAGTATTTCATAGTTTATTAGATACAAGCTTTCAAAAGTTTATATATATATATATATATATATATATATATATATATATATATATAATATATCGCTGATTATCTCCCCAGTAATAGAATTTACATAAAAAAATGTTCGTTTAAGTTTTATTTCAAATTATATTTCCTACAGTTTGAGTACATAGCGCTTTTGTATCTTTAATATTTAAAAGATTAGACTTTATAAAGATTATGATATTATCGTTATCTTTTGTCGATGTTTGCTAAATACCTTCTCAGTGTTTTTGTGTATGATAACAACTATTTAAATCAAGAACTATGCAAAATCTTCCACTTGATCAATCCGAACCGCAAGCGTGCGCTGCTTCCACCCTGACGAGATCAATAGCTCAACTGAGATCCCGATAGGTCATCATGGGATATCATACCCCATGCTCCTCCCACCTGGATCCCATTGGCTGTGGGTACCTTCAGAGTGCGTCCGGAACGGACAGTATAAAGCTCGATCCGAGTTATTATTTTCTGACAATACCTGACATAGTACACAATTATTGACACAGGTATACAAATAGTGAGCAATATGTATCAGGTACTCTACATTTACATTTTTTTTACATTTGGGGCCCTCATTCCAACCCCACCTCTTAGCTTTCTTCGCACAGCTTTGCTTCGTGTGCCTGAGGGGCACTGCGAACTAAAAGTGTTCTCCGCAAAGTTGGGGTAGGCCATCCCCCGTAGGTCGAGGCACGGAGTCAGAAGGACCTAATTGCTCATTGTTAAAGAAACATCGAGTTGGGAGGGTTGGGGGATTTTTTCTTATAGCCCGGTTCCCGTTGGACTACCCCGACTTTTCTTCCGCGATTGGGAGGACTTAAACTACTTTATTTTATTTTTCTTTTCTCTAATATTTACATTACATTACATCTGACTTGAGCTGTCGCACAATTAAAAGTCTCTCTATGATAACTTTAGTTGTAAGTTTTTATTTCATTTATTATTATTTAATTTTTAAATTTATAACTTTTTATATATTATTCTTCATTTCATTTCCACGTTTTTTATTTCTCTTGTATATTTATTATTGTTTATTGATGTCTTTAATCATTCATACCACATTTACCAGTAATGTTAATATTTAGTTGTTGTTTTCAGTTATTTATTTATACTCACTTCTAGCTTAGCGTATTTATTTATTTAGTGCCCTCTACCTATTTTCTTATCTTTGATTATTTCTGATATATTTCATTTTTAGAAATCCCTATCTTAAAACACAAAATAAAGCAATAAGTGGTTATACAGTTTTATAACAATTATTCCTCAAAACCTGCCCCATACATTTATCCTAATGTAGCACACTCTTACAACAGACATTCTATTTATCACACATTCAGGAATACCACTACACTGAGTGGGGGAATCTGGTTGATTTTACCGCGGGGCGCTTGAACTATTACTCCAAATCTTTGGATATCCTTGGATTGGGGCAATCCAGCGACTTCCTGTTCCTTCTTCACTCCCTCCGCAGCACTACACTACACTTTCACATCATTCACTTCCCGCACACGCGTTGCAGGTTATATAGACACTGAGATCATTAATATTTTAATTCTCCAATCCAGAGCTTCGGAGTATCGTATCCATCCAAAGACTCTACTGGGTTGGCGGAGAGCTCTATGGGGAGATCTTCTTCCCTTATCTGTATTTCTATTTTTTTTAGTTCCACACGTATACGCGCACACATACCCGTTCGCGTCCTGCGGATCGAGCGTCTTTGAGGGGTAGTGTCCTAATGATATATGATCGTAGAAAAGATATTTAATCCACAAAGTTTGCATATAATCACTGGTAGTTTGCACTTGTCCACTCCCTCAGTCCGCCTGCCACCCCGTAAGCGCATTCATTCTCCATACACTCACGATATATTGTCTATGTACATTATTTACATTGTCTTGAGTTGGTGCACCAAATTGGTTATTCCCGTCTATTTTTATTAACAAGTTCCTCTCTAGCGATATGTGATATTTTCGTTGCTAGTTCAAGTTCATCTAGTGCAATTCTTTTGTTTTGTTCATGTACAATCTGTTCCATTGATAAACCTCTCAGTTCTTCTCGAAGCTTCACTATCCGAGCGATATTTGTACCCTCCGTCGTTCGCTGATTACCAAGACACCGGAGACACATGTTTCGGGGTTGATTATAATTCGCATGTGCAAAACTGGGGATTCGACTAGTCCCAACTCGTACAGCTTAGTTTATCATGCCCGCTTAAGGAGTGTATAATTCCTCCATCCGGGTTCCAGGCTTCCCAGTTCAATCTCTCGTTTAAATTGTTTATTAGACCAAAAAGGCGTCTTGATTTTGTAATGTTTTCCCATTCAGACTGCCAAATCTCTTTTTTTTTTTCTTATTTCTTCTTTCGAGCCCGGAACACTATTTAAAATTTCTGCCGTTCTTATCATATTTTTCTTCCTATATAAATAGACTGAGGCCGCCTCTATTGCCACCAGATGTAGCGGTGGGATTCCTAGGATAATATTGAGCGCCGTCCACAGTATTGTCCTGAACGCTCCGGTCATTCTCAATAAACCCGCTTTCTGTGTCCTATTTAGTTTCTCAAATAGCTCTCTCCTTTCGTTCAGTCTATGGGCCCAGATACTGGCCCCAAAGGTTCCTATCGAAATTATAATTTGATTAGTATAAAGTTTTGTCAGTCTAAGCGGTAATCGACATTTGGTACAGGCCAAGGTTGTTAATTTATTTCCAATTTTGATAATTTTATTTACAGTGGATCTATATGCCCCTGAAAGTTCATTTTTTCATCTATTATGATTCTCAAATATCTAAAAGAGACCACCCTCTGTATATTCTTACCATCATATTTTATTACTGAGTTTCTGCTCAATTTAGTCTTAAAAGCATATATTTTGTTTTATCTACTGATATTAATAATTTATTTTTATCGCACCTTAATTTGTCGTTTAATTATTGTTGACTTATCCTCAAGTATCCTTCTGGATTTTCCGTCAATAATTATTCCGATGTCGTCTGCATATGCTATGACCGAATGTACCTCCATCAAGTTGTACAGATTTTTGATACAAGGGTCTATACAAATGTCCCAGAAAACCCGGCCACACACAGATCCTTGAGTGCATCCCTTATTAGGAGTTCTCTCTAGACGTGCCCCTCGAGCGCTCAGTTTGATTCTTCTGTTTTTGCAATAATTTGCAAATATTCTTATCATATATGATTGTCTTTATAGATCTTGCATATTAACAAACAGCGTCGGCCACCATAGGTTGTCGAATGCTCCCTTTATGTCAATGAAAATCACCAATGCGTATTTTTCATCGGTCCTCCTCACATCATCACAAAACTCATTTACAGCATCTTGTGTAGATCTCTTCTTCCTAAACCCGAATTGAAGATGATCCTCCTCCAATCCGGGTCTCAGTGTCTGTAGTCTATTAATCAATATTTTCTCAAAGATTTTCCCGATGATGTTAAGAAGACAGATGGATCGGTAAGATCGTGGATTGTGTTTAGGCTCTTCTGGTCCCTTCCGAAATATAAGATTAGATTTTTTCCAAGGCTCCGGATACTTTCCCTGTCGAAGACATTCCGTGAATAGTCAAGCAAGGTAGGGTATCCAGATGTCTTTTTTATTTTTGTATATTTCTGGTTTTATTTTATTGGGACCTGGAGCTTTCTTATTTTTAACTGTTTAATGACCCACTCAACTCACAATTTTGTACTGATGGAATTTCTTCATCATTATTAATTGTTTCTAATGTATCGTAAAGCTTGCTCATTCTTGTTCTAATTTGTTTATTTTCTTCTGCATCTTCGTTTTATCATCTTTCGGTATTAATTCTGCTATTAGGAGCTCAGCAGATTCCCTCCAGTTGGAAGTATATTGTCCGTCGGAACTTTTTAATGTTACCAGTTTTGTTAAGGAGGTTTTCTGCATTTAAAATTTTGTGTGGAGTTCCCCAGGCATCAAGTGTTAGTGCATTCTCCACAAATCGTTCCCACGTTTCCTTCTCATTACATGACATAGTACAAAATTATTGACACAGGTATATAAATCGTGAACAATAGGTATAAGTTACCCTTCTTGGCAAATACGTCGATTCATAGTATATACTACAGCAGTGTTGTCGGACATAATAAGAACTTGTTTAGGATACATGATAAGGATCTCCACAGCTGCGGCAAGAAACTCGGTGACAAAGATGTGATATGCTTGATAGGAGCGAGTCAAAATGAAGTTTCGGTATCATCTTCCAACACAACCGTGATGACTTAGGGGTGCCATCCACAAACACAGTAGTGCGGACAAAGTCTGGTTGAAACAAATCACAATGTACTGATAAAATTTTCTTAAGTTGAAGAATTGTCCACTGAGGAAATAAATTTTCGGTGAGAGAAGAAACTAGCGGAAAGCTCAACGATGTAAGCGGATCGGACCAACTGATGTAGCCAGCGATTATTGCTCGAAGACGAGAAGAAGCTGCCGAAAATAGCTTTGGAGAAAAGCGCAAAATATGTAGATACTTACGTAAAATAAACACTGACATAGTTATTGCAGACACTTTAACTCCTAGGTAAACGAGTTCATTGGTAGGCACTAAAACAATTTTCTTAATATTAACTGTAAGTGGAGAGTTGCATAGTACGGATACTGCGTGATTCATTTGTGACACTGGCGATGAGCCGTAAAGGAGCATGTCATAATAATACACAAGATATGTGTACAAATCACTGAGGAAGTGGTATAACTATTTTCGCATGGTCGTTTGCATTAATAATGGCGATAATGTCCATCCTGTTGGTAATCTCTTAAAACTAAAGTATCTCTTGCTACATTTAGTACCCAAGAATTGACATGTATAAACGGCGCAGGTAATGTGGTAGAAACCGTCTCTGAGGTCTATTTTGGCAAAACCAGTTTCTGTTGACACTTGATTCACCAAGTCCGTGACGCGTGGTAAGTGAACAAGAGGGGAAGTATAACAGGAGGTCCAATCATGGCAGTCGCATATTACCCTTCCACTGCCTTTTGGTTTCTCAGCCGCAAAAATATGAAAGGAGTTCACTATTAAGTGGGGAGGAACTTCTAAGATGTCTGCTGACGACATGTCCACAAGAATTGGTAAGAGCGCACGAGGGGTGCCACGCATGACAAAGGGACATCAGGCGGAGTATGATATAAAGCCGATACGGCGACCAATTCCCCAGGGGGCGAAAAGGGCTTCAATATCTCAGGATTGAGAGACTTCGGCAAACTGTAGAACTGGGGAAGGGAATCGTTCCGATCTTCAGAAAGGTCCCTGGTACATTTTCCTCAACGGGAGAGGTGTCTTCTTGATGGCCCACATCAGGTGCAGGTAGGATTTTGCTGCGATCTTGAATGAGTTGTCTCCAGAATTCCCAGGCATCGAGTAATACGTTCCAGGGTTCCTGTATTCAAAGGTCGCGAAGAATATCGACGTTGCGAGCCTGGGCCAAATACAAGAACATCAAGCGGGATCGTCTGGAGGCCACTGTAAATCTTCTTGGTGAAGGTCAAGTTCAACTAGAAGTTCAACGAGAGGATCTGGGAGTTTCATCGGCAGATCAGGAACGGAGTCTTCGTACTGGACCGGGACGCAGAAAGCATCCATCCCAAAATCAACTGGATTATGGAGATGTTGAGGACCCACTTTTGCGGAGCCCCTCCTTCTTCGTGTCGAATTCGTGTCCGTTGACGAGGGAAAAAGGTTAGTAGAATCGGTCACAATCAGGCAGGGTCTATGTTATGCAACTCTCCACTTGCAGTTAATATTAAGAAAAGTGTATTAGTGTCTACCAAGGACTCGTTTACCTAGAAGCTAAAGTTTCAGCTATGTCAATGTATATTTTGCGTAAGTATCTTCATATTTTGCACTTTGCCCCAACGCTAATTTGGGTACCCACTTCCCGTCTGGCTACATCAGTTGAGCCGATCCGCTTACATCGCAGTTGTGTTGGAAGATGGTACCGAACATTTGGGGCTCGCTTCTCTCAAGCATATCCTATCTTTGTTACTGAGTTCCTTTCCGCAGCTGTGGCGACCCTCCTCATGTATCCTAAACAAGTGTTTATTATGTCCGACAACATTACTGTAGTGTATTCTATGAAGCGACGTATTTGTCACGTAGAGTATCTGATACCTATTGTTCACTATTTGTATACCTGTGTCAATAATTTTGTACTATGTCATGTATTGTCAGAAAATAATAAAGCGGATCAAGCTTCACGCCGTCCGTTCCTGACGCAACCTGAAGGAACCCACAGGCACGATTCAGACCCACATCTGCGTTCGGACAAGAATTGCACTGAGTATATTCAACAAAACCCAGCAAACTACATAAATCACAAGCTCATATAGCAGCATATAAAATGTCTAAATTTTCAAAGCTTCTATTAAAACTATAAAAGCGGTATTACACTCAAATTGTAGGTAATTTAATTTTAAATAAAACGTATTCGAGTACTTTTTGCTATAAACTCTACCGTTGGGATTAATCAGCATTGAAAAAAAAAATACAAAAATCACCCCAAAAAATAAAATCGTTGAAAGCTTGTGTCTCGAAAATTATGGAAGTTACAAAAGTGTTATTGGGTTCAAATTGTAGGAAATTTAATGGTAAATACGATATTTGAACACTTTTTTGGTAAACTATACCATTGGGGAGATAATCAGCGAGTTTTGAAGACAAGTCGAAAAAACTTGAAAATAAAGATAGCGTCGTATTTCAAGATGGCGGACCCGAAAATCGAGCACCTCCCTACAGATTGATTGTACTGATGATATAGAAGAACAATGCAAAATCTGTCGCTTTGATCCAGCATGTCACGATTCTGGCTAATATTTGCTCTAAGCAACCACACTATTAATGAAAACCTGATTTCTGATTTCTTGTTGGAATGCTAAAGGATTATCCATTTTATTATCTATTTCTATATATCTGCCATTGTCGGTATCGTCATTTTGGACCTAACCCTCGATGAGTTCTTTATATTGTTCATAACTTTCTAAGTATACTTGTATCACAACTTTGAATTTTTCTTTAGATAATTCGAAAATAATTTAATACATGTCCTTATTCACTTTGTATTGAATCTGTTATTTTTCATAAGCAATTTCAGGAATACTATCTAAAATAGAGGGCACAGAATCATAATATCCTTGTGGAAGTTTTATATCTTTTTATTTATCTAGTTACCAGGAGTTTGAATAATATTTTTTCTTGTTCGATATTATAAAATTTCGACGGAAGAAACAGATCGTTTAATCCCACCACCTAATTTCCCATTATATAAAGGTGATTTGTTATCAAATACACCCGCACTTGCATTCGAAAGTAAGGTAACAAAATGTTTTATGTTTAACTACAATCACTTTTTGTATTTATTGGGTAAAATATTAAATTAGTGTTATTACCATTCCAATATTTGATTTTATAAATTATGGGATACATACATTGGTCAACAATAAAAATTTCCTGGAAACATGTAGTTAGACAAGCCCCAAGGGTTGAATATTGAATTTTCGGTTGATTATGAATATAGTACGGGGAAGTAATTACATTTGCTTTTGCTTCGAGAAGAAAATCTATAAATAAGTAGATAGTTACCGACGATGTATTAGATGATGATATCAACAGGATACGGTCAAATAAACTTGTTGACATACGAGGTCTGTCAGGAAAGTAATGAGACTGTGTTTGTAAAACATGTTTATTTACAATGCATTACAAAACCACATGGTCACCTTCGAAGTAGTTCCCTTCGGAAGCTACACACCGACGCAGACGTTGCTCCCACTCACGGAAGCATTGCTGGAAGTCCTCAAGTGACACCCTTCGAAGTTCCTGTGTCACGACCCTTTCAATGTTTTCTACAGACCCAAAATGATAACCACGAACAGCATTTTTGATTTGGTTGAATAGGAAGAAGTCACAGGGACTGAGATCTGGGGAATAGGGGGGTTGTGGCAAAACAGGAATGCCCTTATTCGCAAGATACTCATTAACAGAGGGAGCAGTGTGGCACGGTGCATTGTCGTGATGGAGGATCCATGATTGGGACGGACACGAATGACCCGATTCCTTAGTCTTTCAAGGACCTGGATGTAAACTTGTTGATTCAATGTTTGTCCGTGAGGAACAAATTCCTTATGGATCACGCCTTGATGATCAAAGAAGCAAATCAACATGACCTTGATTTTTGATTTGCTTTTCCTGGCCTTCTTCGGTCGTGGTGAGCTGCTTGTGTGCCACTCAGCACTTTGTCTTTAAGTTTCAGGGTCATACTCGAAAACCCATGTCTCATCACCTTTCACAACATGTTTGAAAATGTCTGGTTCAGTGTCGATGCGGTTGATGAGGTCACGACACAGTCATGCGATGCTCCTTTTGTTCAATTGTCAAGTTCTTTGGCACCATTTTCGCACAAATTTTTCTCATTCCCAGATCTTGAGTTAGAATTTCGTACACTGCTTGGCGATTAATGTTCAATTCATCAGCAATCATACTAACCGTTAAGCGCCGATCTTCCTGAACGTGCCTCATCTTCAACTTCCTCTCTACCGTCCATAAATGCCTTATGTCACCAAAACACTTGTGCACGGGACATTGTGTGGTCCCCATACGCCTGTGTTAATTTTCTAAATGATTCTGCTGCATTGTCCTTGAGTTTCACACAAAATTTGATGACGTAGCGTTGTTCCAGTTTTGTACTCGCCATCTCTCCGACAAGCAACACTAACGCACCCTCACAAAATATGTTATAAACTTACTTGTGTTCACCGTAGGTACTTCAAAGTTTCACTGCTTGTAGCCAAAGGATGCCTCTATCAGCTCCACTGGTTTCATTGTCCTACTGTGTGTCGTTCCTGAAATAGAGAAACAGTCTCATTACTTTCCTGACAGACCTCGTACTTCGATATATTAAGTTGTTTATATACTAAACTGAAAGAAAGACTGATTCCATGAAGTATATGTTACGCCGGTGCATATGAAGAATACTTCAGGATTGATTAGAATACGGTTTGTTAAGAACAAGTGCTACATATGTGAGATGTATCAAGTGATGGTTACTACGATGCTACTCGAATTGATACTTGATGTGAATTGTTAAGAAATAGTCTTGTTTTTATAATCTACAATCCTACCACTACTGTCATTTCTATCCCCTACTACTGTTATTTATTTCACTAGTACTACCTCTTCTACTAATTGTTGAAATGTACATCTTGATGGGATGTGCGCTACAATACAGTGACAGTGATTACTGTTAATGTTAGT
The DNA here is from genome assembly GCA_022664845.1 of Lepisma saccharinum. Classification (NCBI taxonomy): domain Eukaryota; kingdom Metazoa; phylum Arthropoda; class Insecta; order Zygentoma; family Lepismatidae; genus Lepisma; species Lepisma saccharinum. Next base: position 38,793 of record JAGDQP010007555.1, on the reverse strand, counting down.
GAAAGTTGAACTGCGTTTCTATTGAATAATTACTATGAATAAGTATTCTAAATGATGGTATTTAGATATAATCATAGACTGCCGTATTTGCTTTACATCGAATTTCAGTTTAGCTATCAACCTACTCTCGACAGCGATGAGTATTACACAAAATACAAACCAACATAATATAAACCCAAAAACATAATATCATAACATTTATCTAATTTATGCTTATGTATGCTTACACGAACATAATCGATTGATTAAATTAACTTTCCTTGAACAGGACGTTCGTATAACTTCTCAGACCAAGTTAACATTAGAATCATTCACAACTGCTGGTGCGATGTAATGCCTGAGTGTATTGCGTGAATGTAACTATGTATTAGATGGACTAAAATATGAATGTATCGATATGTTTTCAGCAGTAAAGCATTTATAAATTTTCTCAATGTTAGTACGAGTAAAACTTTCAAATAAGGCAAGGTTTCATTTCAGAATATGCATTATAATGCTTTACTCGATGTTTATGAAAAACACGTTTATATCTTGATCATAAAGCTCGCTTTCTAGACCTATTTGATAATGACGTATGGATAATTTCAACCTACTTAATACTGAATCAAGTGCTTCGGCTACAAAGTTTCCGGACTTGTTTTTATCGGAAATACAAGTCGCTCATCAACTAAACACATCGATTGAGTATATAATTTATCTGTACACATCGTTATAGTTCGCAATATTTTGCATTTCTTCTTAATCCACTTTTATTAATTGTTTCGGACCATTATCATTATTTTGTGTAAGTGCAAAGGTTTTACGCCCAGGAACATGCAATGTGTACGTATCTTCATTTCTTAATTCTTTCCTTGGATAAACTTGTCTTCTGCAGCATTTTTTAGATACTAGCTCGAGAACTTGAAGCTGAATATAACTTCCTTAAAGACAGTAGAATTTATAGGCTTTATAAGTATAAATTATACAGTGCCAGTACACCTTTAACAGGATTACGACGTTCAATAGATTTTTTAATACCGAGCACTAGTCTTAATTTGAAAAATCAGTATCTATCCGGGGATATTAATGATATAGAACAGGGATGCCCAATCTTTGGCTCTTGGGACACATCCGACCCCGACATATGTTGCAATTGCTTACAATAAAGATGTTGAAAGAAGCGTTTTTATAAATATTTTTCCGGTCTCCACACTCTAAATATTGCATTCTCCTTAGCATCTAGCATTGATTCACCCAAATCATGTCCTTAGAAAGCAGAATAGGTGAATTTTGCTTTTACACATATACAGAGTCTGTTTCGGTGAAAATCTCCGCAGCCTACATAACTACATAAGGTATTGTGTAGATTACAGAAGGGCATACAGCTTAAACCTGGCCCATGATTATTTGAAGGCAGCCTATGCGACATTGGAAAATATATATGCCCGATTTTAACTTTGCATGTTTTGTGTTTCAAGTAGGTTATTTTCACCTATAGAAAGAACGTTGCATTTGCAAGTGAGGTGTCCGCTAAATTTCTAAACAGTGTCTGAACATTCATCCCAAACATGGCGTTTGTGAAATTATTTCTCTGGAGCCACTTCGCACAGAGATTTTTATATGTTTGCCACGTAATGAAAACCAGGATTGCAGTGAATTTTATTACAACCGAGAATTATACTTATATGCTTGTCATAATGCCGGATATATGTATGCTTTCTTCTGTTTCTTTTACGATGAGGAGGAAAGCTACTTTCCTCCTGATTTATCTAAAGATTTGTTTTACATAATCTTGAAAAATATTTCGGTTGTTTCAAACTTATAAATTTTACGTTTCACGAATTCGATAACCCTTGTTGATAGACTCAGATGATGCAGTATCCAAGGTTCCGGGTTCGTATCAGGCAGGGGAATGGATATTTGTGGATTTTAACTGGATGTAAATGGGCTAGTCGTGACGCGCGAAAGTCAATCGTGACTGGCCCATATGAAATAAAGTTTACCAAAGTGATGCAGTACAAAATTTGATTTTCAAACCATAAGTTTGCATTAATATGTATTAATTTACTCTATACAAATCTTACATGAGCGAAATACTACACGTCAGTGAGATCTAGATGGAAAAAGTAGGATTAGCATGGTTGTAAAATATTGCAGATAACCTTCCTCTGAATAACATCAGTGTAGGGAGTGTGGATAATAGGTTTCCCACCAACAAAAGTCCTCCTAGCTACCACGTACTGACACATGAAACAAAATTCGATACACCTGATGTACTCAGCTTTACTACCATTTAATGAGTCCACCCTAAACGTATATCTATTAAACTCCCTTGAGAAATACTGATTTTTTTTGTGATTCTTTAACTTTGTATTGCATTGATATTCACAGCTTTGAACTGGTTTTACCTCATATTTCTTTTCTCAATACTTTCTCCTGATAAAAGCACCTATGTACTCCATCATAACATGACGGAACTGTCTGAACCAGGTTTGCCCATGTTAAAGAAAACCGTAGATTTCTTAAGTTGTCTTGCTGCCTGCATCATATTCATCAAATTTAAATATTTCTTGTTGAACTTCATCACAGTTCTCAGCAGATTTTAGGTGCCATAAATACATTCCATCTACTTTGAATATTACAAAGCCTTCTTATTCTGAGAGTTTCTCCTCTGGAAGTCCATTGGAGCTATGATGGCTCCATTGCAGAGACGATAGTGACAGTAATATTAAGGGAACAGAGAATCACTCTTGTTGCTCTTCGAACTGGTTAGAAAATATGATCACAAATATGGGCGTATGCGAACATTATTTTCAATCTACGATAATTTTTCTCCATGCCCAGTTTGAGGATTTTAGTGAGGCATTCCTTATGCCATTCGACTACGGTTACCCGTTATTCTACTGATTTTTGAATCAATGTAAAGGAATTTAATAGAGGGCCACGGTTTACATAATTCTAATTTTCGTTAAAATTAAGTAGAGACAAGAAATAGCATTTACTGAAATTTCCTTGTAATTTGATGGTCTTCGGTAATTTTGAAAATTTCACTCATAAATAAATATGCATCAAGGAAAGTAATATTACCAACTCTTTCTCAGTATATATTTGTTTCTCAGTCCGAGCGCGAGTGACTACAATCTTAATTATAAGACAATACACGCCCGACTTATACTTTTATACTAAGGACTTCGATGCAGAACATTATTATGAAAATTTCCATTCTGAGATAAATGCAACGCTCAGCATTCAACTACCAAATTTAAAGCATGCACAGTCTTCTTTCATAATTTATGACAACGGCGTGCTACATAAATCAGCCTCGATCTTTTAACTCATTACTTGGAGCTGTTTTAATATTAAAAACAATGTATATAAAATTATGATTGTGTTTCCTTTGATTTTCTTTTCAAAATAGAAATGCGTTTTAACCACATACGGAAGTCGTAAGCTGCAAACATTTTCACCGTAAATACAGTTACTTTTTAACTCTTTTACTGTTAAGATCTTTTACACCAGAGTACGGCAAAAGTTTAGGACAGTATTGGCTGTGCTTAAGGTAACACGAAGAAGTGGGAAATATTCTAGAATATACTTCTAATTCAATATTTGTCTCATCGTTAGTTCTATCGCCGGCTTCGTGGTAATTTTCGCACTGAACACGTAAGAACTCTCATATTGATGCATGAACTGGTGGTTATACTTTCTCAAACGCTCATTGCACGTTTTGCTGAAAAGGTTGTAAATGACTCAGTGATATTTTAGTGTCGATTTTAAATAATAAATAACTAATTACTTCGTTTCTTTAACTTCACCTAATGGTACTCTTTCATCATTGGTTTACTGACATTTTGGTTTTCATCACTAAAGTATTTAGTGTGACTGATCTTTGCTTAAAATAGACAATTGAATTGTTTTTATGTTCTACTTTGAGTTCTAGTTAAGCAGTCAATGGCAAGCCGACAGGTACAGATATAATGAGATTTCAAGTATTGCACTATTGGCAGAAACTTATCATTATTCATTGTTCTCTAAAGTATCCTGTGATGTGAAACTTTTATTAGTTTCCATTAAAATATATCTCTAGTTATAATTAAAATATTCTCAACTCTTCTCAAAATATGATGTACATTTAAATAAGATGCTGCTCTTTTTGTAATGTAGATGTCTTTACCTAACGTCTCATTAGAACTTTTAACTGCAAACTCGACATAAGAATCAGGATCGAAATTTAACAATAAACGTTACATGTAAAGGAGATTAAACGTCAACGTAACATGCCGAATATAAATTTTTGCAGGGACCGGACTTAGGGATATTTCAGTTCTTTTTAATGGAAATTTTCCATAATCGCTCTCACGACACGATACAATTTCAAAAAAAATATTCTGTTCCATGAAGTACTTACTAGTTCCCTTTCTGCCAACGAAAATAATCACACAATCACATACGATAGTACACGCAGCCAAATTTTAATTCTTATTTGGTCCCTTGATAGAGTAAAGCTAAAAAGGAACCTTATAATCACGGTCAGGATATCCGAAAGTCATGTTAATAAACCTCTGAAACGATTAGGTGTAGAGAGGTGCCTTCAATGTCTTTGGTAACGTATTGGCTACACTAGGCGAGACCTGCAAAGTTTTCTTGATTGGTGTAGTTAGTGTTGCTAACCCATATTTAACAATCGAATTGTTTAAATTGCTTGCATTACGTTAAAAGTAGCATCATCAAATTTGGGATAAACATAATTCGAGAACATACTGTTGGCTTTCCCATCCATAAGCACTCCAATAATCAGTGTTGCGACCTCTTTTATAAAAATGAATATACATATGATCTATTTGATTGTGTGTGTAATACAATGAAGAAAACTCGGAGCCTTCGCGTATGTTAGTAAAATCCCAGTGTTAACTTGTTTCATCTCAGATAGAATGTCAATTTGGAGAAAAACAAATGTAAGCTTGTAATGAACTCACAAAGAACAAAATTTATATTTGCTCTTCCTTAAGGAACGTGCTATCATATCGTAAAACAATGGTGATGATGAAGAAGAACTATGTGCTTAACCTGTTCCTCGAATGCAGATTTTTGTCTCGTTTATGATCGAAGTCTTCATTCATTAGAGTGTTGCTTCATATTGGTAAAAGAAGGAAAGGTTCGAGCCAAGAAACCGTTTTAGAATTTACAGTACACTCAACCCTATAATTTGTTTTACTGGATGATCATATTTGTGGCAAATTTAACCTCCTTTTAGAAAATTCAGTTGTGTGTTAGCTAGCTGCGACTAGTAAATATTATTCGCGAAATATATGACACCAACAGTTAGTGAAAGAAGTTGTAAAAAATATTTAAGAAAACAATTTAGTCTCTTCGCAATGGGAATAGATTTTTCATATTAATGTAACTTCGTTTACTTTCTTCAATAGGGCTATTCCACAAAGCTATTTCGCAAAGTGGAGCAGCGATCTGTCCAATGGGGAAAACTCCTGAAGCTCGTTCTAAGGCATTCAGATATGGCGAAATTTTCAACTGTAAAGCTACAAACTCAAAGGAACTTATTGAATGCTTAAGAAAAGTGAAAGCATCTGATCTCATTAAAGCTTACAGCAAGTTGAAGGTATGATTCAAGAATTCAAAGTATATTGTAATGTTGTCTTAACTGAAATTAGATAAAGTCATTCAGAGTCCCAAAATTGTTTAACATTTTTGGATTAATTTAACATAGGACAGTATTTATCTAGAAATTTTACAAGAAATAGTTAAGTCTTTTATTGTTTCTAGGTTTGTTTGGTTCGAGAAGATGTTAAAGTATAAAGTTTATGAAGTCACTTAATTATATACTTAAGTGTAACCAACGGTATGCATATGCAGTCTTTAGAATTAGTGTCTTTTTATTTGTTTTCTTCAAACAATGTTCATGCGAAATTATTATATTTTATGTTTCCTTCCGATGAAATTTCTCAACTTGTTGATATGCATGCTAATTTTATACTTATGGTATTACCGTAACACTTTAAATCGACCATCTTAAAGATACAGTAACCTACGGTGCATATTATATTGAAGAAGGAAGAAAGTGTTATGCGCTTCTGTTCAAATTTGAACTTCTGTCATTTTTCCGAAGCAATAAATTACTTTTATGCATTTTTATAGGTATTTTATATCGATTAGCTATTTCGAACACTTTATTTTAAAATATGTAGTTAGTTCCTACATCTAAGAATAGGTGTTCCAAGGCCAACACTATAGAATTCCTGTGCAAAATGCTTACAAGGGACTATTCTATTTTTGACAATTCGATTTCGGAAAATGCTTGCTATCACCGGATTCAGTACCCAAAGAAACCTAGAAAAATAAGTTTGTAGCTGCAGACTGTAAATAGGGCCGGAGATAAAAGGGGTCCAAAGTTCGAATACAGGAA
>JAGDQP010007555.1:0-31993 GCA_022664845.1 Lepisma saccharinum | reverse complement strand
TTCCTGTATTCGAACTTTGGACCCCTTTTATCTCCGGCCCTATTTACGGTCTGCAGCTACAAACTTATTTTTCTCGGTTCCTTTGGGTACTGAATCCGGTGATAGCAAGCATTTTCCGAAATAGAATTGTCAAAAATAGAATGGTCCCTTGTTAGAACGACGTTGGCCATTGATCCTGCAAACCAGTAAAGCTCATATTTGCATACATTTCTTTGTAACATATTCAACGTGGTGAGCCTAGGATATCAATGAGATATTTTAAACAGCAAGTGTTGTAAGGATACGCTTGGTATCCATTTTGTTTGCAACGTACAAATCATTGTATTTCTCCTTACTCTACCAAGAGCACAATAATTCAAAATTGAAAGATATTACAATGTTGGAAGACTTCTAATTTTAGAATTTTATACATCAATTTTCAATTTTAATTTCAATTTTTTATTTATTTTTGGTCACATTTAAAGCATTTCGAATAAATTCATGTATCCAATGTTATCAACTGAAGATATTCCGATTTGTGTCGAAACGGGTTTCTAGTTCATCAGTTCGTTCGGTTCAAGTTTTGGCCAGCGTTAGTGATTCTGTGTTTGGGACCCGAATTGACCCGTTGATCGGGAGGGCAAAGCAGTTTCTATACATCATTATACACTGTGGCGTTTGAACAAGGTTTCAGGGTTAACAGTGAACACGGTATTACTAAATTGAAAGACAGAGACGTAAGTTCTCTGGGGAACATCAAGAATTACAGTGTCGAGTTGAAGTCCGGTGAGCTTGAGTGACTAGGTCCGAAATCCGATACCGACGATGACCGACTTGACCATTGTTCAACAGGTGACTAAGATAGCTCTTCCCCGCCATGTATAATGAAAACTGTAACGCCCAAAATTAAAGACCTATATCTCCATTAAACTTCTAATATTTCACGTTCCAAAGACTTTACAACTACAAAAGAACAAAGAAACTATAACGAGAAGGTTGAAGAGAAAATACGCTTTCTAAATGAACTTCAAAAGCTCAACATGCCTAAGACCAGACCTACACTAAAAAACTTTATTTAAGAATCAATGCTCAAGAAAACGTTAAGGATCCTCTTTCCGCAACATAACTCACTCCGAATATGAAATCTAAGGACGATGTTTAATACTTAATATGCCATATTTCCACCGGTAAACAAAAATTCTTGTCGTCATCAATTTTGTCACAACTCTGCAACAAACGTAATGCGTAAAGTTTATAACTGTAACGAAACACCAAGGGTAGACAAAACTTAGTATAACATATCTGCGCTACTATCAATAGTCAAGGCACAGTGTTTTATTACATATTTGAAAGGAATGTGTGCACTATCTGTAACTGTAGGTTAAACAGATCTTTTTGTTTCTTTACTTTGGATGTTTAGAAGCCTACATTATTTTACAACTAACGCAAACGATTGTTCCCTAGAAATACATTTAGAAGTAGTGGATATGTAGCTCTCCCCTACATACCCTTTACTTATCTTTGCAGCACTTCCCTTCCATTTCTTCTTATTATCCCCCAACGGGATGTTCTTAGTTTCTAGCACTATGTGATATTTTCAAATACCATTCCTATCTTACTAATTGCAGCTCCTAATAAACAGCCCGCTTCTTGCGACTAACACACGTACAGGAATGACAGAAATTAAGCTTTACAGCTGTACCAACACACTATAAAAAAAGTAAATAACAATTCAATCTCCATGAATTGGACTTATGTCAATATTAGTAACATAGAACTTCTAAATTTTTATACCTGCTGTGATGAACATAAAATATATCCTCCATTTCCGTGATTACATATTGAGTTGATTAGTAATTTCGTAGAGCTTAACCTGTTGCTAAAATGTTATTTGACACGAACAGGAAGCAAAAACTAATGTATAATATTTTCTTCTACATTGCCTATGACGCTTCCAGCGTTGGCACAATTTATCGACTCCACCCCTGAAGATATAATGGTGTTGAAGAGATCATCAGAGTAACTTTGAAAAGCTGTTTCCTTGTCGAAGCAGAATTCTCGAAGATTGTTGAATAGAGAGCGGGAAAGATAGAACTCGGAGAGAAAGAGATCAGGGAATACGCGTGTCCTTGTGGATAAATGGTTAGAACGCTTAGCTCTGGCGCTTGGCGACGTCGGTTCAAACCCTGTTTGCGTCATGTCCGTTTTCTTGAGGTTCTCCCGTTTCCACAAACTTTCGTCATTCCACCAACCATCCCATCCATCATCATCAATCCGGCCTGAGCTAAATTTGCCTAAAGCTCTTAAATATTAAATTGAAATTCAAATAAGGGAAAAACGACTGGTGTGGGTTTGTTTCCCAATGAGTTCTTTGAACAGTGTTTGTGTAATGTTAACGGAATGCGGACAAACATTATCATGAAGGAACAACACTTAATTTAGTCTATTGATTTGTATTATTCATGCTCAAAATGTTCGATATCCATACCGCCATAAATTGAACCTTACCTATGGAATACAGAGGTTACCCGATAATTTATTTGTCGCAATCCCTCACATTTTCCAATTCTTGAGTTGATTGACGTAGATCATCGTGACTTTATAAGTATAAACTTCTTCATCGAAGCCAGATGGTCTTCGTGTACGAGGGAAATCACTCACGTCAAAGTGGATTTCTTTGAAACAAGAAAATTATTTCCTTGCTGTACTTTATCCAATCCCATTTTGCCCGTACATGTTGGAATGTAACCGCCCCCGCTGTCTTCTGTTGGGTCGCACTCTTAGGTCGTACTTTCAGAAATTTAATGCGGCTTCACAAAATTTCACCTGGTTTATCTTCGAAACGAATATGACTCAAAACTTTCCTTAGTAGTCAAAACAATATTGCGAATTTAGCATTAACCTGGCCTCCTCCTAGTTTAATTTTAACTGCTTTGAAAATTAAGGCATCTCAAAGCTTTTCTTGAAAATCACAAGTATTTACCCATAACTCAAACGAATAGCCTAAAATAATAACTTTAAGTGCCTTTGGTTGGTGGGAAAAGTCAAGGAACCGAAATGGTGGAAAGCGGCCTCCGAAACTTTCAACTAATTTATATTCGAAACTATGATAATTCACAATTTATTTTTGCAGCACATAAGAACTAAAAAACAGCTTAAATGAATCAATTTATTAATTATTAAAATTCGAAAATGTGGAGGAGGATAGCATTAACCTATCTCCATCAGTTGCAATTTTTCCTACGTAATGTGGTAAATCAAAACTAAATTTTGAATTTGAAACGAAGTTAAACCGAGCTTAAACGGAATGGAATATTAAAATTTAAAAGTGCGAAGGCTATAATTAATCAGAGCCTACCAGTTTGTTTTCTAAATAATTTGAAATTAAAGTGCAGTAGAACATCGACTATCCGAATTATTTGGGAATCAATGGAGTTCGGAAAACCGATATTCTGGATAATCGATTTATTACTTAAAATACAGCGGTAGACAAGAAAATAAAATCGGCTTACCCATATGTTCTTGCGATATCGAATATAAGTTTGGTTTTAATAGTTTCAGAGTAATCACAGCACTGCTAACGGAATCAAAACAGAATTACTGTAGTCATGCTAAACAAAATTTGGTGCTATTTTTTCTCCTATTTATGGCTTGGAACTTTACAGATAACTGATCATCCGGATAATCGACTTCCGCATAATCAATGCTTTATTGTAAGTCAAAACTTTTATGTTCCAATTCAAAAGAACACAAACATAGCCCAAGTTTACGCTAGTGCCTTGCTATGCGACAAAAGGCATTATTTTGTGTTTTGAGCTACATACATTATTTTGTGTTTTGAACTACAGACATTATGTTTGGTTTGGAACTACAGACATTATTTTGTGGTTTGAACTACAGACATTATGTTGTGTTTTGAACCAAGTGCATTTGCAATTATCCGTAGTTTTAGAGTAGGGTCATTTGGGGGATTGCCTACTGTTGGGGAATTCCAACACTTCTAAGCTTGCAACAATGTAGATACCACAATAGTCAGCTCATGTTATAAACTACAGTGAAACTTGTTTATAACATCGGTTATAGCGACACCTCGCCTGTAGTACCAGCATACTCCTCATAAGGAATCTGTTTTTTAACCTCGCTTAAAATGACAAACATAAATGCGTCAATCTCGCATATAACGTCATTTCAAACCTCAGTTTATAGTACGGTTTGCCAAGAACCTGTTTGTCTCGTCTCTTCAGGCTATTTTTCTCGAGATTCCTGATCTATAGGACAAATCGCTTCAGTAGTAAATAATCATTTCCGATCCTCTTCCCTCTCCTTTACAGACCATTCCTTCTTATTTTTAAACAGCACTGTTAGGTTTCACTTTGAGTACCTGGGTGCGGGGAAGAGAGGTAAGGTAACATTGGGAACAAAGACATAGACTAGAGATCAGGAATAGCGTTTTTCAAATCTATTGCTGCTTGACTTTGAGAACTCGAGGCTGTGTACAGAGTTTCTTTACCCTCCCCCTTCTATCAATGACCTTCGGAAACTGCACAGGGAAGCTCCACATACCATTGTAACTCTCGGAAGATCAGTAGTACTACCTTCACTAGTTTAAAGGTTCAGCATAGCTAGAAAAAAGAAAAGCTTTAACTTTGGAAGAAACAGTTGCAGCTATGCGTGAATTTCAGAATGGAAGTACTACTGGAGAATGGAATGGAGAATGGCTGATTTTTTGTCGTGAATTTAGTCAAATTAATTTTAAAGTTCCGTGGAATTTAATACAGTACTCTATTTTGCGTTATGGCATCTTTTTCTATCTTACACGGCTGAACTTTAACAAAGTACTGTACTTTATGTTGTATATCGACTTGCACTGTTAATGTCAGGTTTCAAATGAATACAATCTAAACTAGGCCTAATTAAATTTGTTCAGCATCATTTTCCATCTTAGTCGACTCATAGAATAAAACTCGGTTATAACGACACCATTTTTTGGTCCCTTCGTTGTCTTTATAGCCGGGTTCTACTGTATAGTCGAGGAAGAGACTTCGTAGTGTATTGGTAGCCCCGCACTTATTTATGAGTTGATGTGTTGTATTTGTGAAGGACCAAAATCATATTTGTAAAGTAAGCTGTGCAGAAAACGTGACTAAAGCGATCCTGCACTAAATTAGAAAATTAAGTTCTTAACTTTTTATAAACAAGTATTGATCATGGAATTCGAAGTCGTTGCACACTATCACAGAGTAAAGCCTGCCTTGTATGTGTATAGGCAGTTTCATTTCATTTAGTACACAGTATTGTCTTCAAGAGTTAATATATTTCTGATATTAGGCGTTTTGGGGCCGACATTACTTTGTGGGGTAATTCCGACAATTTCAACAATAGTTTATTTGTACACTTTATTCTAAAAAAAATCTATGTTACACTCCTTGCATCAATTACAAGGATGACTCTTTTTATTTTCCATAGCAAACATTGCTCATAACTACTCTTTAAAAACTTTGAAATACTCAGAACAAAGAAACTATTGCTTCAGCTTTGGATGCGGTGAGAAATAGCATGAGTCTTGTCTCACTACAACTGGAAAAGCATCTCAGTTTCTCCAATACATCTTACGAGGCGTAAGAACAATAAAAAAACAAGAAATTGGTTGGGGAATCATACTTGGGCTTTCATCAAAAAGGAACGGAGCTTATAAGAGATTCTTTGAGATTTGGACTAACAAATAGATCCGAAATTAACCCAGTAATAAAATAAACAAGAGTTCATGTGATCCTTAAAATGCTCATTATGAAACTCTGCAGCATAATTTGAATTGATTCTGATTCAGCAGTATTGCAACATCATGAAAAGAAAAATACATTAGAAACAGAAAAGTAGGTATTGTCTAGCTTTAAATTTCGTTGAATTACACTAACCTTAACATAGAAATAGCAAATGAATTTTACGAAGGTATAAATTTAATAGCGCATATTGACGCAAAAGTTCAAGATGAGTAAGTTATATTTATTTAGATTATACCACATGTTAATAGCAACCTGATATGAAAGCAAATTATTAAAATTGTAAGTATATTTTTAAGTTGTCTATTGTAAAATGTTCCCGGCAAGAGATAAATAAGTTAGAGATGCGATTCTTCTAACAACCGCAAAGGCCCGGGTCCCTTGACAGCATTTTAACCACGCAAGCTTTATTTTTATAAAATAGACTGGCAACACTGACAACTGCAGTGCTTAGGTTCGGGGAAATCTACAGTACTTGTGTCGAATAATGTTTATTCGACATTGCTAGGTGTAACAATAGAAACAATTTGAATAATTGTTTATTTTTCAAAATGTGCTGGCAACACTGAATTAGTAGACCGATCAAGACTTTAGGCTCTGGTTATATACACCATTATTCGCTATTGTATATCGTACTTCCCCATACAGTAACGCTTAATTTCAACTTTTAGGGAATGTAGATGTAACTTGTCAAGGAGCATGCCCTCTGCCTCCCCGCTTCTTAAGAAACTTTACTCTGCATATTCACACACAATTGTTCCCTATTGCATTTCGTCTTTCCCGTTAGAGAAACGCTTATTATCATCTATTAGTAATTTTGTTATAAGTATATAGGGGACAAGCCCCCGACAGCTTTCTTTTTTCCTGCACATACACTTTGACAGCTTTTCGAACGATCTCTCTTGCATGTCTCTACAACTTATGGCTCATGATATATTTACGCATGCGCTCGCGACACTGGCAACTAGGTCCCTGGGAACGGAATATCCCCAGTATGTTCCTATTGAGCGAAAAATGTTTATGCTAAGTTTATGCTGCTATGACTAAAATAATGGAAGCAATGTGAAAAAAAGATAATTTTATAGAAAATAAGCAAGCAACACTGTTAATTGGGTTCCTTGGCAACTTAGGTCCTCTAAGTGCTTTTGTACTGTATCGACTAATATTTATGCCATGTTTGGCTCAGGTAGGTATAACTGAATGGAAGCAATTCGAACAATTAATATTTTAGAAAATGGGCTGGCAATACTAAATCACCGCATCAATCAAGATGTTTCCAGGTGCTCTCAGCTAGTCAAGCTAAAACCTTTTGAATGACAGCTCATGTATATCTCTACATCTTATGGTTCAGGAGATATATTTTGGCATGCGCTGGCAACACTGACAAATGGGTTTCTTGGGAGCAGGAACATCCGCAGTATGATTCTATTGTATCAAAAACGTCTATCCCAATATTTAAGAAAATATAAGTTTTTGGAAAATACGTTGGAAACACTGGTAAATGGGTTGCTTGTCAATGGAGACCTCTCATTGTTTTTATTTTATCGAATAATGTTTATGACAAGTTTCGCGTCTGGATGAATGAAAATAACTTGAAGTTATTCAACTATTGATATTTTACGAAGTGGACTGGCAACACTGAACCACTGCACCAATAAGAATGGTTCCAGGGGTCCTGAGCTAGTTTAGTCAACCAATTCCAACAACCTTGTGCATCTCTCTACACCTTCTAGTTCCTGAGATTTAATTTCTGGTCACGGACAGACAGAATGAACAAGATTATAAGGTCGCTTTAGCTATAGCTTCGTTATCAAGCGACCTAAAAATGTGTTAGCTAAAGAACAACATTGAACTGCCAAAAGTCATTGGATATCAGGAGGGAACTAGCTGACGCCGCGGATAAATGGTGGCAAACCGTTCGAACAGCGCAAACCAGTTGCAGTGTGGTAAGTTGGACTCGTGAGTGTAGTGAAATGTCGTGTACCGTGCTGATGACAACCCGATGGAAATTATGGTCGTTTGAGCGCGTGATGATAGTTGGAGCTAGAAGTAGGGCATGCGATTTCGGACATTGAACTTTTCTCGCTCCATAGTCTCAAGGGTGGACCATGGGTACCGCATTGGAGACATTACGACCGAACATGGACAACCCAGCGGCCGCCCACGGGTTCTGAATGATCGCGACTGGCAACGTCTGGGCAGACTCTTTCGGGAAAGCAGACAAGCAACAGAAATCAATGCAGGACGTCCCAGAAACGTGTATCAGAGATCAGTGAAGCGCAATTTGGTCCATATGGTATAGTAGAGGAAGACCGAAACGTGTGCCGCTACTATTCGCTGTCCATTCAGCGGTGGCGACTCACATCAGCGCGGGAACACATGCATTGGCCCTTAGAGGACTGGAAAGATGTTGCGTGGTCAAATGAGCCACGTTTCCAATTGGAACGCGCGGCTGTTAGGGTGCGGGTGTGGCTCAGCAGACCCCAAAGTCATGAACCAAGTTGTAACAAGGCGCTGTGCAAGCTTGTTGTGTCTCTGTCATGGAGTAGGGTATGTTTGCCAGGCATGGTTTGGGTTCTCTGGTCTGCTCAAACAGAAAATATTGACCGGTCAGCACTATGATCAATTGCTTGGTGACCATTTACAGACCTTTATAGACTTCGTGTACTCTGTGAACAATGGCCATTTCCAAGGATGACAATGTTCCATGTCACTGGCTTCACGGACATTCCGGCAGCATCCATCGCATGATTTGGGCTCATAGATCACTGGACATTAAGTACATTAACCCTACCGAGTACCAGTGTAATATCATCGAAAGGGTATTCGTACTCAGGATCATTCACCTACGTTTCTGACGGTGATCGAGACTGCATGGCTGCACATCCATCCAGCGGACTACCAGCGACTTGTCGCTTCCCTTCCACATCGAGTTGCTGCACTTGGCAGTGTTCGAGAGGTGCCTTTCGTTATTAGGTAGGTAAACCATGACTTAACACTTCATAATGTAAATGTGTATTTATTACTCTCACAACTGATGAACTATTGCCATCAGCTTGCTCATTACTTCACAATTTTATCACAACTACTATTTTTTTTAACAAAACATTGTATTCTTTGTGTTTATTTAATTTTAATTGTGTTGTTGTAAAGTTAAGTAGCCCTTTCTGTAGGGTTGCTATATTTAAAAGGTGAAAATCAGGGACACTTTACTACCATGTTTAAAATGTGTGAAATAAAAGATGAAAACTACATTAATGGCCTTCTTTAAAAAAATGTGCGCAAAATAGTTAGCGAACCAAAATGCTTTCGATTTGCTTAATGCAAATGTTATTCATTTTTAACCGACTGCGAAAACTGAAGCCACAGAAGAGATGAAAGAATGTTTTAATATTGCAGAGCATGGGGCTTGTGAACAGAAGTAAGATTTTGAAACATGGAAAAGTGGAAACGATCCTTTAAACTTCTGGAACCAACAAAATCCATTTTGTTTCAGAATGTTCAAGAATTTGTGTATATTAAACATTTACAAACAAACAAACACACACTAATTCTGTGTTAGGAATTGGCTGTACCCATATTTACAACTATTGGATAATATGTGCGACACTATTTGTCCAGTACTACATTGAATGTCTGTTGTTTTACGAAAATATCCTATACTACAATGTTAACTTTCGTTCAGTTGGAAGTTAGTAATACTGCATATAGAAATATACGAATCCTTATGATGCTCTTCGGCAGAAGAATTCCTTCGTTGGTTTCCTTTCTTAAACCAGAAATCGAACAACGTTCTTTTTTTCATAGTTCCATTTAAATAAATTTTTAAACATTACTTTATATCACATGAGCTTACGGATAAATAATTTAATAAGATAGTTAACATAGTCACTATGGCGCAATAGTATCCAAACGATACAGCTTAGCGGATAAACTTCTTTCACACAACCCGCAACAATTGCATTGGATTAATGACAATAAGTAGACTAAATGAGCAACCAGTTATAAAATATAGAAGTGCGGATGATGTATTAGGAATTTCCAGGAAAATATTGCATATTTGTTTTTACTTCCAATATTTCAAGTGATCAGACCAAGCCCTTAACATCACGTTGTGGCGAACGCGTGAAAGTACTCCCAAATTGAATGTTGCGCAGCACGCCATATTTGGAGTAAGAAAACGTAAAGGTAGTGCTCATTAACGCAGAAACAAATTGAAAAGTTTAGTTAATGAAGAGGGGAATGTTGATGAAAAATTCCGTGGAACGATTTTGTCTAAATGCAAACTGTTTATTATTAATTAAATTTTGATTACGGACATATTGTTCAATTTGAATATTTATCACTTTCTCTAGAATCCGACTTAGAGAAGAAGTTATTGAGATTGGTCTATAGTTATTTATTTTATTTACAGCACCACCTTTAATATGGGTGTGATCATTGCATGTTTCCATATTTCAGGGAATCTACATTCATCGATTGAGGAATTAATTAAGTGAGCTAAAGGTTCAGCAATCCATGGTGCAAGCAATTTCAAAATACGATAGCTTATACCAACAAAATCCGGACTTAGTAATGTCAAGCTTCAATAATATTTTTAGAATACAATTATTAGAAACGTGACTGAAATGGAATTGAGACCCGCGAAGGGGTTAAGTGTTGCCGATATGAGCAAAATAAGTATTCAGAACATTTGAGATTTGCTCTGGTTTCGAAATAGACTCATCATCAATTTTAAGAGAAACAATGGGTTGTATTTTCTAATTGTCTGTTAAGAGCCTAAACATTTTAACTTTGTAATTGCCTGCATATTTTTCAGAGTATATCTGTTGAAGGAAAATTTTTTTCTTAGCAACTCTAACTGTTTTCGTTACATAATTTCTTAAACATTTATATTGCTCCAAGGTATATTCATTGTCTGGGTTTAGAGCATATTTGAATATGCGATTCTTGAATGAAATCAGTCGAAGTAAATTTTGTGTGATCCAGGGACGCTTTTTATCCCTGACACGAAATGTTTTTATAGGTGCAAAAGCATCAAGGGCTTCAGTTATTAACGACTGCAAGTATTTTGCTTTATCATTTAGATCTGGTATCGTTAATACATTATCAAAGGGCAAATAAGAACAATAATTGAGAACATGTTGACATGTTCTGAAAAGTTTTTAAATGAGCGCTTTGTAAGGAGTACCCTAGGCATTTTTTGTGGTTTTAAACTAATTGACGTGTATATCATAAAATGATCACTCATGTCATGAAGCACGACAGCATATTTGCAGTGCATTTCATGTTTATTTCTGAAAATATTATCAATACGACTTTCACTTGTATCTGTAACGCGTGTAGGAAGGGAAATGAGTTGTTTATATCCTGCAGATTTCAATGTTTCAGAAAAGCTTCTATCTTTTGAAGATGGTATAAGAACATTGTGGTTCATGTCCTCAACAAGAAGTGGTATGAAGTAAAGGTCTGGAGAATATTTTCTAACTTTTCATTAAAAATAGCATGACCATTAGGTGGCCTGTATACAAAGCCAATAATTAGTTCTTGATTTATATGTTTCAATTTTAAAGAGAGCCATACTCCTTCAATATCAGTATCGCATACAGAGTATATTAATTCAGAGACTACAATGCTTTTAACATATACAACAATACCTCCCCCTTGTTTGCCATAAGTACGGTCAGATCTATACATTTGAAAGCCTTCTAATTCCACATGCCTATCCGGAATAGTATCATCAAGCCACGTTTCAGTCAATCCGATGTAAGTAAATTGAGAAATATTTGAAGCTGCAATTTCATTAATTTTGTTTCTCATACGGCTGATATTAATATGACACATATTTATGTTTTTCAAGACCGTTTGGGAGATTAACGTCTTCTATATGAGGGTATAAATTGGCAAGAAATTTCCAGTTTAGAGCGCTTAAACGGTTTACAACAGCGGGGGGTGAGCGATCATTGACACAGCGAATGGGGAGGGAGAGGGAGGTATTTATAGTTAGGGCATTGTCGACCTCGGGAGCAAGGAGAAAGGGGCCTCTTTCAGACACACTATCCACCTGATAGGGGTGTCCAAATACATGTTTGGCAATAACACTGCACAACAATTACGTCCATCCTATTTACATTGAAAATAAGAAAATGCATTTTATATAGATGTAAAAATAACCTGGGAGGGTAGAAAGATTGATAATACAATATGGAAATATAAGCAATACTGTATGAACAGAAAAAAATATAGATTTATGTAACTTGTAAAAATTAATAAGAGAAGATTTCAAAATTATAATAGTTATATAATAGGTTGTATCAAAATACTAAAGTCTATACACAGAGTCATTCTATGAAGTTAGTGAGTTTCATTTACAATTAATTTATTATCAGCTGTGTGAAACTGGAAACACTTTAGC
Source organism: Lepisma saccharinum (assembly GCA_022664845.1). Classification (NCBI taxonomy): domain Eukaryota; kingdom Metazoa; phylum Arthropoda; class Insecta; order Zygentoma; family Lepismatidae; genus Lepisma; species Lepisma saccharinum. The sequence continues at coordinate 19,819 of JAGDQP010007555.1, read as the reverse complement.
TTACATTTCACTTCCGGTATTTGTTAATATCATTAGTACTGTCAATTTTCACTTTTTCTTTGTTGTGCAGTGCCAGAATATTGCCATCAGATGTCCAAACACGTTGAAATAGTCCACTGTTTCTTACCTGGTGAAACAACTGCAGATTCTGGTGCGTGAGATTTTTCGTGCTGGATATATTTGGGGCGGTGTCCTTCAATTGCTTCTTTCTCTGCAACACTAGGCGTCGAACCCGGTAGGAGACGAAACGAACAATCATGGCTCGGCTTTTTCCATCCCGTCTTTTGGCTCCCAGGCGATGACAACGATGGATGTCGGAGGCTTCCACTGGAACTTGCACCTTATCCTGAAGAATGTTCAGGACCTTTTCCTCGCAGTTTTCATTGTCCGATTCACTGACACCATGGATCATAAGATTTAATCGTCTATCATACTGTCCAAGTGAATTCACTTTGTCTTGGAGAGAGTCCACTGTGCTCCGAAGAACTTTAATTTCTGCATCATATTTCTCCTTCGTTTTACTTAAAGCTTCATCCATTACCACTGATATCAACTTCCAAAGTGAATCTTGAATAAGTCCCTGTACCCTATCACTTTTAAAAGCCAGGGGTATTCTCTCATCCAAGTCACCAAGCTGAGAATTCAGTTCTTTTGAGAGGACAGTCTGCATCAGCTTCTCAATTCTCTCCCACTCGCCTTTGGCGATTCCCATTTCAAAGAATTTATTACACAATAATACACACAACTAATTACTTGTGACTGCTGTTCCAGCAAAGCTTTCACGGGAAAATTTCACGTTTTATCGCAGCACTACGTTCACTTCACATAAGAAAAACGTTCACTTAACAAATAGTGTACACCCCTGCACACGGAGCGAGAGAAAAAAAGGTCCGAGCGCGACGGATGACTTCAGATTTGAGAAATTATTCCAAAGAATTTTTGATAAATGTTATTGAATTGTATCGTACACCGCCATGTTTATGAAAAGTGAATAGCTCTGAGTATTTGGATAGGGTAGCCAAGGAAAAGGCATGGGAAGCGCTACTAACTAAATTTAAAGTGGTTGATCTTATGTCGACACGAGAATTAGATGCCAGGAAGTTGCCTAATCTATATCTGTAAATTCACATGTTACTGGCAATATATTACATCAGGAATTCTATTAGGGTTACCAACTGAAAATTGTCAAATGCATAAAAAAACTTCGAAAATAACTGGACACATTGAATTCACATCAAGGACCATTGTTATTGGCAGAATCTCTTTTGTTATGTACTTTCTAGCTTTTGCATTAAGCTGCTTTTGTATTAAACATCAACGTTGATCAACGATATCAAAGTACATGCGGCCGTAGTGGCGTAGTGGTAGAGCGCTCACCTCTAGTGTTTGGGGTCCTCAGTTTATTCCTGTCCCTGCTCATGCCACGTGAACTTTGTGGTGGACAAACATCGTCTCGGGGTTTTTCCTTCTCTCTATTTTTCTTCATTCCACTAATTCTCTCAACATGATCCATTCGACCTGAGCCAAAGAAGCCTAAAGGCCTTTTAAAAAGTTTAAATTTAAAATCAGAGTATATCTACATAAATATCCTGTCACAAACAACAATATAATTAGGTATTATTTAGTACATAATTCTGTTAAAATCTTCTATATATCGATAGTAGTATGAGCCATGCACCCTAGAAACTATTAAATAGCCAAAAATTATCTCTCATGAATATCGAATTTAAAGTAAATAGTGCAAACAGTACAAGCCGAGGTATGATAACGTCTTGCTCTGGTTATTTAAAAATGTCTGACATTTTGAAGAATGAACTAAATGTAAGTATGGCATTACTAGACAGGTTAAAAACTACTCATGTCCAGGACGAGACGCAAAGTATGAAACACAGAAATGAATCTAATCTAATAAACCCTAACCTAACCTGACCTAATCCAACGTAGAACAGACGAATTTTCAACATAACACTTTACCTAATAACATCAGGCATTATATAGAATGCCTTAATTCATACTTTGCCGGTAACATGCATAAGGAGAGAAAATCTAACCCGATTTTACCCAACCCATTTTCATGATTCTGTGAAATATTAAAAAGACAAAATGAAACAAAAGAGAATTTTATATATTAACAAAAATAATGTAACATTCTTTTTAAAAAAATGAACTTAAAATTTGGAGTGTAAAGCAAAACTTTGGGGATATAAGTAGAGCTTTATAAGGTTTATATCTAAACTACTGGTATAAAATTTCCGAAAAAAAGCAGGAAATAACAGTTTTTTTTTAATTTTTCGGTGGGTACCGGAAATATTCAGGGGCGGACAAGAAAGTACTGTTGCCTTGCAGTTAGTAGAGGGATCTACAAAGGCTAGGGGAAGATAACCCCGAACAAAAATATCATGATGAGGGGGTGTAGCATCACCATCACTACTCTGAGGGTGAAGATGAATGACATCTTCAAGGCTCAGAGATGGACAGAGGACGACATCTTGAATGTCTACCTTTACTGCGAGATTGTAGAACTGACAACTCTACACCGCTAAAACATGTCAAGAAATAGTAACAGATGTATCATGGATTCTCCTTAGGTAAAATATTTCGGAGGTAAACTAGTCCCTCATTCTGATCTCTGGCGGGGACTGCTTGAGGGGGCTCCAAGAACAGGAATAAGAAAGACCTTAGAATAGGAACTTGGAACGTACGAACAATATATCAAACGGGCGCTCTTCAGGTGGCGGTACGCGAGACCGAGAAGTACCAGTTAGACATATTAGTGATACAAGAATTTCGGTGGGAGGGTCAAGATAGCATCCCAAAGGGCAAGTACACTTTCTACTACGGGGGAACACAATCTCACGATTTCGGAACACGATTCCTCAATAAGAACAATATCCTTCAGGCGGTTCAAAATATAGAGTTTGTAAACGAAAGACTATCGTACGTTACGATACGTACTCGATGGGGCAACACGGTTTTACTAAACATCTATGCTTCGACCGATGTGGCTACTGATAACGACAAAAATATATTCTACGATGAGCTAGAAAGGCTATTTGACCGAATGCCGAATATAATTCGAAAATTGTGTTGGGTGATTTCAATGTAAATGTAGGGAGGAAAGAAAAATATAGATCTACTATAGGCAAATACAGTCTTCACGAAAAGACCAACAAGAATGGAGAAAGACTGATAACTTTCGCGATTTCGAGAAACTTACTGGTAAAGAGCACGTTCTTTGAACACAAAGACATACACAAATACACATGGGTATCTCCGGACGGCAAAACTCTCAACCAGATCGGTCACGTATTAGTAGATAGACGAAGACACACCGACATAATGAATGTTATGTCGTACAGGGGAGTGGAAGGTGACACCGACCATCAATTAGTGATCACAATAGTAAGGGAAAGTTATGCATCGCGAACAGAGAAAGCAAGAGGTCAAAACAACTGAAATTCGAAGTTAAACGATTAAATAATTCGAATATAAAATCAGCTCGCAAGTAGGTTCGAAATCTTAGCCGACTCGCGTAATAATAAAGACGATATTAGTTATGAAATTGATGTAAGTAAGATGTGGGACGCAATTCGTGAAACAATTAAGAGCGCAGAGAAACAAACATGTAGGTGAAAATAAACAACAGTTTGATGAAGAATGAACAAGAAAGGCAACGATGGCTAAGTAATGAAAGCAAAACAAATACCAACCACTACAGTAACGCGAAAGAAAACGCCACACACGGGTTCTGAAACAAACAGAGAGAAGAACTGACGCAGAAGATTCAGGAGATTGAGGAAAACGGGAAGACAAATAACATATCGACAGCTACACAAAGGGGTAATCTCGTTAAGGAGAGATTACCATCCGAGGCTAGGAATGATTAGAAATGAACGTGGAGATTTTCAGGTGGATCCAACTAAAATTGTTGATGTGTGGAAAAGTTATTTCGACAAACTTCTTAATATACACAACGGGAACTAAGAGAGGAATTTGAAATCCATTCCGCAGAACTGTGGATTCCCGAACCTAGCGAGATCGAGATCAAAATGTCGGTAAAGAAATTAAAAAATTTAGAATCACCAGGAATTAACTAAAGCGGGAGGAACGGCACTAATCAAGGAACTACATAAAATGATACGTGCTGTATGGAGAAAGGAGGAGCTCTCAAAGGAATGGAAAATCTCAATAATAGTTCCGATTTATAAAAAAGGCGATAAATCGGACTGTAATAATTACCGCGGAATCTCGTTACTTCCAACCTGTTAGAAGGTATTAAGTAATATTCTGTTAACACACCTAAGTGTATATGTAGATGAAATCACGTATACACTTAGGAGATCACCAGTGTGTATTTAGAAGAAATAGATCCACGTTGGACCAGATTTTCACCTCGAGACAAATTTTGAAGAAGAAATAGGAATACAATGGGACGGTTCACCAGCTACTCATTGATGTTAAGAAAGCATATGATTCTATCAAAAGGTATAAGTTATACACTATCCTGATACGATTTGGAATTCCAATAAAATTGGTTCAACTAGTGAAGATGTGTCTCAGCGACCCCATAAGCAGAGTACGGATAAGTAATTATATGTCAGATAGGTTCAAGATTTGCAACGAATTGAAACTAGGCGATGCCTTGTCACCACTACTGTTTAACTTTGTGTTAGAATATGCGATTTTTAAAAATTAAAGGGGACTATCATTGAATGGTTTGAGTAAAATGTTCGTATACACGGATGATGTAGATTTAATAGGGGCCGATATAGATGCACTACAAAGCAACAATGATGTCTTAGTAGAAGCGTGCGATGATATAGGTCTACAGGTAAACATAGATAAAAGAAAATACATGATAACAAGCCGAAACACAGGGAATAAAGGAAATAAAAACATAATAATTAGGGATAAGATCATAGAGAAAGTAAAGAAATTTAAATGCTTGGGAGCATAGGTAACAAGCGAAAATGAGGTCACGGAAGAAATAAAAAGTCGCTTAGTATCGAGGAACGCATGTTTATATTCAGTCCAAAAACTTCTAACATCGCGATTAATATCAACGAAATTAAAATTGAAAATATACAGAACGGTTATTCTGCTGGTAATACTTTACGGTTGCGAAAGTTGGAGTACGACCCTAGTAGATGAACATAAATTACGTGTGTTTAAAAATAAGGTTTTGAGAAAGATATACATGTCGAAACGGGACGAGATGACTGAATAGTGGAGAAGAATGCATAAGAAAAACTCCATGGACCGATGTTGTGAAAATAATGAAATCGCGACGACTAGGGTGGGCAGGCCATGTAGCTCGGATGGGGGAAAACGAAAATTACATTGTATCTTGGTCGGATGGAAGGGGACCGGGACGTCGCTGGTAGGACAATATTAGAATAAATCTTCGAGAAGTAGGTGTTCGTGATGAAAACTGGCTTGATATTGCCCAAGATAGAATCGAATTGCGAATGTTTGTTACTGCGGCGATGCACTTACGAGTTCCATAAGCAATATGGAAATAGAGTAGCAATATGCAAGTAATTTGGAAAATAACGTTTTTTTTTTATTTTACGGGGAATATGACGACATTTGATGATCAATAAAACATTTAATATGTAAATTCTTGTCAAAAATATACATTTAGAAATAAATTATCCTTATTGGGACTGGTTCTAACAAAGTTTTGACGCGTTATTTAAGTTTCCAGGGTCTGAGCCAAAGATGTCTAAGGGTCTTAAGGGGATGGAGCTTCTCTCTTATGTCCAAGGACGCTAAAGAGATATATTACAATTCTAATGTAAATATAAAGTTTTTTGTACATTTTTAACGTACGAATCTTTAATTTTACTAAACCTAAACAACAGTGCATAAAATGTGCTACGTATTGAATATTCGTATTGAAAAAGAAAAAGAAACTATTTCGTCAATAAAACCGGGGTCTTTCTTGCCTCGCGGAAAAAATACCTTTTCCTGCTTTTTACGAAAATTTCCGTTTTTTTTTCGATCTGTACATCATTAATCTAAACATAAAGATGTTTAACTTACGGGTGTATATCCCATAATTTTGAGATGTGTCACTCCCCATTGGGCAGAGTCTGGTAGAATCCCTCACATCACAGAAAGTGTTACTGTTTTTAAGATCCATTGTTTTAGTACCACGCATTATGTAATGTGTAGGCAGGATAGGAAGTACCTCTCTGTACGAACGAATGAAACCGAGAAATCCAAATTCCTTGAGGGATGGAGGACGTAACTAAATCTTGAATTGTATGGCCTTTCATCATATTTTTACAATCTTTATATACGGTCATAGAAGCTGCAATTTAATTTGATGGGGTGCAAAATTACCCTTTGCTCAGAGACTGAAAGAAAATTAATTTGTACAGGAACCTTAATATTATCTTCATTCAACAAATATCTCTTGCAAAAGTGTTCATGTTTTATTACTACAACACGGATAATAAAAGTGCACCTGCCATTCCAAAAGACGAAATAGGAAATACATATTGTATATCAAAATAAGATAGATAATATAATTTTGTCTTTTTCGATTTTCAAATAATAATAATAATAATAATAATAACACACTTGACTATTGCCTAGAACGTATGCAATATTTTAATATTTGTGGTCTGTGCTAAAGTTATGGAGAGAAACTGGCTACTACCACTCGACATTCCCTGGAAAATTTTCTGCCAACGCCCGTGCGTTCAAGCTGTCTACATATGAAAGGACAGCGATAAAGATGAGCTATCAGCATGTTGCGCAGCATGCTGTTGCGTGTAATAGCCAGTGAAGTGAGCAGCTTGCTGTGACAGCATGCTGCCAGCAGCATACTTGTACGTGTAATAGTTAACTAACACTAGAGTATACCGCATATATTACTACTAGTATTACTATTTATTATTAGTAGTAGTAGTATTAGTATTATACATATATTATTATTACTGTTTATTATTTCTTTCTTTCAGTATCATTCATAATATATTAAGTTTATTTTGAAAACTATAACATGGTATAATTATAGAAATAATCTAAAAGTTTTAGTTTACTAATATTTCTAAAATATATTTTGTTCACTAATCGAGCAAAATCGTAAGACCCCAGCACAGATTTATCTCTGCTTTTCAAATGACTACAGAATCTAGGATTTTATGAATGCAATTTTTCTTTAACAAAATATAATATCGCACGTTTGCAAGAAAAGTGTCATAGCTCAAAATAAATAAATAAATAAATAAAACCTGCAGGATGATGAAAAGAAGTGACGTCTTACTTAAGGAGCTTATGCAAACTCCGTCTAACACTATACTATTTACCGGCCACCTATGGAGATAGATTTGTGATATTTTTGTCGAAGTAGGAGGTTGATTCTCTAACACTTTTAAATTTTGAGTTGTGACACTTTTCTTGCAAACGTTCGATATGTCTGTAGAGTAAATTTTGAAGCAACCATATGGGAATGGTTAGGCAATTTGTCTGATGTTCCGTACCGGTACCTGATTTACCAATTTTATGGACATGGTTAAAGTGTCCGGGCTTGCCTTCTACAAAATGTGGTATCCTAATTTTAATTGAACATGAAGCTGAAAATATTCAATTTAAAATTGTGTTACAAAGATATTTTCACTTTCGTCATTGAAAAAAATAAAAACTCTCAGTAAATATGTGGTGCATAATCAAGTGGCGCATGGCACTTCCAGTTTTAAAAGAAATATGCTACGCGAAATTTATTTTGTAATCAATGCTCCTGGGTTCTTGTAGAAGGTCACTTTTACATATAGGAGAATCTTTGAGATAGTAATTGTATACGTCTAGAGCATGATGTAAAATTTAGTATATTTTCCGTATAAATATTAAGGTTCCTTCGTAAGACCCGCTTAATACAGAAGCATTTCTGCTACGATATATCGTAGCATTTTTCTTAGCATATATTCCATCAAAATCGTTATTGAATATATCACAACAGTTTGCCTTATTCTGTGCTTGCACTACGATTTCTCCTAGCATGAATGCGTCCATGTCAAGAGGGCCTAACAGCTGCTTACAAATGAACTAATAGCACGTAGAAGATTTGATTCACAGCAATTGAAGAATCAACACGATTGAAGATTTTGTAATCTCTGCAAATAGTAGTAGCTAGATGTAAGGGTTACAGAATAATATTTTGAGATCGGCAACAAATGTATTGAACCAGAGTGCTCGAGTATACCTCCTTGGGGCACACCAAAAGAACCGACCAGAAATCAAGAGTTTGTTCCATGTAGACATACTGGCTTATTTTGCTTCCGAATATATTGTCCATGGAGTAGAAACAGAAATTTTTCATGAATGTTGAATCTATTGAATAATTTATGTAGCAGATAAGTGTGATGAAGGACATTGAAAATTTACCAAGATATCTAACTTAGATAACAATTAATGGCATTTTATTGAAGAACTACGGAATGTGACCAATAAGACAGACATCTCCATATTGTTTTCAGCTAAAATGTGAGAAAACCACATTGTAGTGCCTGTTTATGATGACTTTTTCGCCGATAATACAAACTGTTGATAAAGAAATATAGGTATATAAGAAGTTGCACTGTTCTTAGTAACATGCTTAAATATAGGTGTAGTATACTTGCTGGGGTTCAGGACTTGAAATCATCTATTGTAAAGAATGGATAGAGGGTGGGCCGTAAATATATTGTGAAGTATTTTATAGGAAAAGGATGTTATCAATTCCTCGGGCCCGAAATGTAGGTAAGGAGAAAATCAATTACTCCCTTCCACCTCTCCTCATAACTATCGAGGTACCAAATAGACTAGGTGCGTGCTTTGCAGTTTGAGGGGGCGGGGTATGTTTACTAAATGTTCTGGTAAAACGATAATTGTCTTCTATATTTGCAGGAGTGGGGATCAGATTTTTATTTCCCATTTGTACCTGTGATAGAGAAAGCCACTCCAGATGGAGTACAGCCCTATTCAACAATTCACCCTGTTGAAATTATAAGGAGTGGCAAATACAACCATGTGCCATGGATAATCGGCTTGAACTCTCATGAAGGATTAGTGACAGCTGGAAGTATGTACTTGAATATTCTTGCTTTCAAATAATCCTTTCTTTGTAGGTCTTATTTCTCGTGACTACTTATAATCAAAAGACTTTCTTTGAAAATCGAAACAAATAGTGGGAGAAGATTTAGTAATTTCAGTTAAAAATACATAAGGTCTGATAAATGGTGCACATTCAAATAGAATGCGAGGACATATTTAAATGAATAACAATGCATAACAAGAAGATGGAAGAGTTGCATTTTCATTGCTTGTTCATTTTCTCTTTAATATTTGTTTTATTACTTGTTCATTGTGTCGTATTACTTTAGTTTTAATTGTTAGTTGAGTGCATTACATATAGACTTTATTGTTAGTCACTGGATAGTTAAATTATCAAAGGTCACTACTCATATGTTGGACTGGTAGGAATGTGCCCAACTTTCCGATCCGCGATCTTGAGAAACAATGCAATATTTAATTTTTAAGACACCTACATACGCCAGGGCAGATTTAATCGAGTAATATTATACCAATTTTGGTAATTCCTTTTCGTAAACAAGGATAAGAATTTGAGAATTATTTATAAAAAGTGATGCGTTCGTGCGTTTATATATTGTTTTTAAATTTAGGAGGAAAGTTTCATATATGTAGCATTTACCAAAAACTGGTTAATTTTGTGGATATATTAAACTTATTACATTTATAGCATAGTTTGGGATCTTTGATTTGATGTATGATCCTTTAAATTTGATTGAAAACTGGCTGAGATATAGAAATATAACCCCACTATAATACTTGAGGGTTAGAAGAATCGAGTGACTCTGTAACGCCAATATAGGAAGACTGTTAGATAATTCCCTTTTGGTAGAATATGCGACAGCTGGATCTTGTAAAAAATTGTTTCACTCATTTATCATCATTTTACTAGACCCCTGTTTCTTTGTTAATTTGGGGTGCGATTACTATATTTTGTCGTGATTACTTTAGGCATATTGTAATGTAAAATACTCTTTAGGTGTAATACAACAAAAAATTCTGCGGTGCACGTGCCAAGTTTCTACCAACAGATCCTGCACAATATTTATAAATCCAAAAGTAAAATATTCTTTACGAAATAGAAAGTAACAAAATGATCCATGCTAGCCAAGTTCCTACACAGCCATTGCCAAATTTGATTTGTTTTAAACAAAATAATAAAGACCGACTGCATAGCCGTGGATGTAGAATAATAATGAATCCGGGCTGTGTCCAAAACTAAATTTACAATCCAAAAATATTTAATTAACAAACCTACTTAATTTCACAACTGATCGTTCTAACTGGTTTTTTCCAATAATTCGATCAATAATAATCAATTATAGTGTTAATATCTATATAAAAGTTTTATTTCGAGGTAACATAAGAACATTATTTTCAAAATTAAAAGCTTGTAATCTACCAAGATGTTCAATAATATAAGTGGGAACTCTGCCCGTATTTTCAATTTAGGGGGAACCCTACTATAAATTGATAATTCTTGCGCAAAACACGGCGTCGTACTAGTAAAACTAATAAATATTTTAAAAATCAAAGTGCTCGCTTCAATATATTCACATTTTGTTCAAAAGCAAGCATTCGGAATGATTTAGCAACAGGTGTATAACAAATATACAAGAAGTATATTTCAATTTCTCTTATTTTTAACATTTCTAACTAAAAAATCATCCCTTACAATCTTGTCCAGGGATTTCGGCCGAAATCTTAAATTTCAGGACTACAAAATGGAGTGTTTCATATGTAATGAAAGACTATGTATTAATCTTTCACAGTACTGCAACTCAATTCTTATTAGATATAGTCTAATGCCAATCAAATTTCAAAAAAGCCTAAATCAACCACACCTCATTTCATAGTATAAGTTAAAAATGTATGTATCCCGCTCATGCGATATTTAATTTCATACAGTTTCTGTGTATAATTGGTAAAAAACACAAGTGTTAATAATCCCGGGTTCGTTTTCAGGGAATTTTTGCAAGAACTTTCAGTCCGAATCCAACATTATGATGCAATTCACGAACTGCGATCAATAAAATTTGTAGGAATCAAACTATTCTCTGAAAATTTCGCCAAATTTCTACTTTCACCATTCTGTTAAAATCAAATAGAGTATCAAAGTATGCTTCGTAATTCTCAAACACGAAGGTAAAATAAATAGGCTATAACTAAAAAATATGCATTCTTCCCTATTCATATAAAATATATATTTAATTTCCAAGCACCGCGAACAACATAAATATCCAGGTCCTTAAAATATTAACGAAAGTACTGGTAAATCAATTTTCGTTCACTTCGACCTTCAGATGAAAAGCTACCTTTAGGCAGAACATCCACCATCACCCCCATTTTTAAAAATTTAGCAAGTATTCCCCTACTCGGCATTAAGAAACTGTAGGCAGGCAAGTTCTGAGTTCAACTCCCGGCACTGATATAAAATTTTACTAAGAGTTTGACTCTACAAAAGATGTAATCTAAATTATTACGAATCTAAAATTGCATTATGATACTTTTCCCTACCTTATTCAGGCTTCAATTCTACAGGCCACAATCAATTAACAGGCATCATATTTCTGCGAAACCTCCCGATGCAATTGCAAACTCAAAATTATATTAAGAGAGAAATTCAACTAGAATTATTTTAATATGTTTCAAATAGTAAAATGAAAGATCCAATCCCGGATTCGAATGAATGATTCTTCAAGATGCGAATATCTACTAAAATATAAGATATTAAAATTAAGTATTTACTCATTCACTGATATCAATAATCTTGTACGATAACGTTCAACTTGAAAATAAACTCAAAGCAGAATTCAAAGCAGAGTCGATCAATCACTTCTCAATGAGAAAACTAGTGAAACGGTAAAGTCGTTCGAAGTATTTATATAATTTCAATGCTTCCAGAATTTTCTTTTGCATCCCTCAGCGAAACAATTCTAATCTCTTTATCTTTTAAAAAACTTTCCCGCAAAGTAGAACAGGTCTCCTAGCGGTCATAAATTGTTAAGATCTCTTCTTTTCAATTCATGACTAGTTGAAATCTTCCGATGCAGAAGAAAGAAACAAAAATAAAGATACTATTACAGTTGTAAAACATATTTTTATCAGAGTGTAACAAAAATCAAATTAGCTGCTCCTCATAATGTACAGTATGGGTAAAAAATGTGGGTTTCAATTTTCAAAAGGATTTATACATGTGTTTTCCTATTGTTCTCTCCTTTAGCGCCCCTGTCACAAGCAATTGCTGGCAATAAATTAATTAGGCCTTGGTCACAGTATATGCAGTATCCAATTTTTTTGAAAAATCTATTCTTTATTATTCTAGTGCCATTAACTCTTTTCCTTTTGCGAAAGAGACTTCATCTATAACTCAAGAATAATAAATCTCCATTTCCATTGTAAACTTAAAAGCAAAACAAATGACAAACAATGTTCAATATAACCTCATTGTCCGTTTAGCAAGCACAATTTAAAATATTCTAATTGCTAGCAATACCGACAGTACACCATTATAACTCTATTTCTCACGTCTTGTGATAATGACTCTCCTGATTTATTCTGTTATTCATAGAAGTCCCTCTCTAAACGAGTGTTTTCAATGAAAAAGTTCAGGATCGCGCTGCGAAAGAAAAATGAAAGCGTCCTTTCTTGTCGCCAGTATGCTTTATTGCAGATCGGCCATAATTGATTGAGTACAAGGGTTCTTTAACCGTTGCAATTGCCAGCTGCATCACAGAGCAATATCGAGAAATTCGTTGAGCACCTAGGGTGCAAGTCTACAAAATTCTATTCTTCTACAAAAGTAAGGCGCAAAATCGTAGCCAATTACATTCTCTTAAGCTTCAGTTAAACAAGGTGATTCTATTGCTTCATGGAAATGTCAGTATAGCAAAATAACCCACAGAAAATAAAAGTTCTTTTGTAAGGACTAACATGCTCAGAGAAACAGCGAGGTACTGAGTGTCTTTCAGTTGTCCAAAGAATTGTAAATTCCAGAATTCATAACATAGCTGTGTTAAACTGAAATGATGAATCTTAAAATATTTGTTAATATTTTGTTTTGTCTATACACTGTAAAAGAAATTTAAAAAATGTAATATATATTGTATCACATTGCGTTCTATGATTTTCAAGGACGTTACAAATCGGGTTTTGCGGTTTCGCGACCAATGCGGGCGACGGCGGGTTTTGTGGTGACGACAGCGTACAGCGAGCGACAACATGGCGCTTGAATGATAATTTTAAAAAAATATTCGATTTATTGAATAATTAATCACATTATTACACTTTCATTAAAATATCAATCAAACCTAGGTTTCGGCATCTACGAACATTTTCGAATAAACTTCGGTTAAGTTTGAAAAAAACAATTTCCAGTAAACTCCCGTTAGGAGGCAAGGGAAGGGAGAGCCAATCACAGCGCGTCTGGGCTGCGATGTCACAAACCAATCGACCAATCAGAAACCAAGAAAAAAAGGCAAAAGTGTGCACTTTTCTACTTAGTCTTATTATTTATTTGATCTTAAATCATTTCATAGTATCATTAGTTATTTTCGTAGTTCTTTATTTTTGTTTGTAGTTGTATCCTTTAAGAAAGCTTATTTCTCCTAAATATTACTTAAAAAATTAACAATTGGAGTTTTATTTTCGTAGTGTTGCTTGCAAACGAAAAACTTACGAAGGATTTGAATACAAGATTTGAGAAAGTTGCTCCAATTATACTGAAGTTTAAAGATGATGAGAACCCTGAGGAAACATCGAAAAAAATCAGAAAATTTTACTTCGGAGAGAAGCAGATAGGATGGGATACTGCCTACGAATTTATGCAGGTAAAAGGCTATTTTATTGTTTCCTTACACCAAACAAACATTTCATTATCATAATTATTGTTCTGTACTATTAAACATTTTTGTACAAGTTCCTAGGATCTATCAGTAAATTTTCGCAGGAAATTTTAATATTTCAAGTTGCCGAACAGCACGCCATTGTCTCAGAAACTTTTCATATAGGTAATTCTGCAACACTCGTAACATTACGTCAACATTTCAGTATCTTTCTGCAGTGTTTCAGCTATGTTTTAGGCACTTCGAAATATATCTGCCTTTGTCACAGTTGCATTCTGGTGTTACTGTAAGAACGTTTAAGACGTGCGAAGAAACCAATCAATGCTGATCAAGAGTAGAAATGCTAGTACATCAATAGTTGGACTTTCCTTTGTTTCCTTTGTTATGTGGCTGCTATATCTCTATTATGGATTCGAGATCTTCACCCCATAACTTTTCATGTCAAGAACATGTTACCATACATAAGATCTGAACATGTAGTACATAAAACAATCTTCCCTCATGAACAGGATTCAGACCTCGGACCTTTGGCATGGTAAGCTAACGCTTTCCAATAGTTTTTCTACTACTCTCCGCACGTGAGTATTTATTTGATCTGAGATCGTTTTCTAGTATCATTAGTTACTGTTCGTAGTAGTTTTATGTTTTTAATTAACTCACTTCTTAATTACCATCTACGACATTCCTATTGGACTAAAAAATGACTTATAGGGATTTTGCTAGATTAATATTCAAAGTTTAGTTATGACTTACATTTTGACATCTGAATGTCTGCGTGTAAGCTACGACTTTTCGTTAAATGTAGCGCGACCTTTATGATTCATACCACTTGTCAAGAGATGATGGAAACACTGCAAAAGCAATTTCTCATACCTATTTGAAACCTTGAAAATGTTGAAACCTTATATACAGGGTGTTTCAGGACCTCTGGTACAAACTTCGGGAGGTGAATCTTCATATCAAAACAAGAAAAAAGTCCATATGAAGACGTACTCTATCATGAGTAGTTTCGGCGATAGAGGGCCCCAAAATCGTCCAAAATTTTGTTTCAAGGCGATTTATTTCAAAAAATAATAACTGTAGAACTTTCGTCAAAGAAATCGGACTTGCTCGTTCGGTAAATGCACATGTCAGAGCTCAGAAGTGATGGGAAAATGCGTGAGGGATTTCCGAGTGAAATGAGGGATTCCCCAAGAATTGAAGGGCGATATTGGGTCGATCAGAGCATGTAAAGAATGACTTAATACCAGAGAACAATACTACTTTGATTGCAAGTCGATACTTCACGCAGGTGCAAGATGGAAAAAAAATAAAGTACGTTATGTATGGTTGCATAATAGCAGAATGTATTTAAAGGCGATTTATTTAAAACAGTGAAAGCTGTAGAGTTTGCTGCCTATCATTTCATCAAAGAAATCGGACTTGTTCGTTCAGAAAATACACATGTCAGAAGCGATTGGAAAATTTTCGGGGGATTCCCGAGTGAAATTATGCAACTACGCAAAACATTCTTTATTTCTTTCCCATCTTGCATCTGTTTGTGGTATCACCTTGGAATCAATGTAGTATTGTTCTATGATTAGAAGTCATCTTCTATGTGCTCTGTTCGACCCACATTTGCTGTACAATTCTTGGGGAACCAATAGCGCACTTTCCCGTCACTTCTGAGCTGTACATTTTCTGAACGAGCAGATCCAATTTCTTTGACGAAACTACGAGCCGCCAGCTCTACAGCTATTAGTATTCAAAATAGCTCAACTTGAAATTAGTGATGAGCAAAAGCAAGACCAAGACCAAGACCGTAGCGATCTTGGTATTAGTCTTCTTGCACACCCAGTCTTGGTCTTGGTCTTGCATCAGTATCCCTGGTCTTGCTCTCGGTCTTGGTCTTGGTCACCCAGTCTTGGTCTTGGTCTTGGTCTCGGGGTCTTGCTCTTGCTCGCCCAGTCTTGGTCTTGGTTTTGCTTGCAAGAGTCTTGTAAGCTTTACTTTTAAGAAGTTTATACGTTTCATACGTAAATTTTACACCGGATATAGGAAATAGTAAAAGCTATACGTATCATTCCCTGCCTTAATGCGTCAATAGTAACAAAAATATGTTTTACTATATTGTTTATCTTCATGTAAGTGAACAGAATAGAACTACCGAAGTTCAATTTCGCTTTAATTTGAGCAACTTCACTAACATTTTATTAATTTACTTTTAGTTTACTTGCTGTATTATCCACACAACTATGTTTCGTAAGATTTGACAGGATGCAATCATGAATGATCGAAAATGATGGCCAAAATTACTTAGTCATTGCAGTTCTTACCTTGTAATAATTCATAGAACTGTGATCTCTGTCATCTTCTAGACACTGTTCCAATTATTTACCATTCTCCGTGCTCTAGGGAAGTTCCAAAGGAAGACCAAACATACACATATATTGTATTTAACTAAAACTTAGTATTGTTGTTTTCGTCTAAGAAGCACTCATGTCCACAAACCCAGACAATTGACGATAATGAGACTAGTCATGGCTCAAGCGAGTGCTGGCAGAAGAGTGATAGAAAGTTTAATTACTTACAAATTTGAATTTATTTAAGCCTAACAGGCATCTATGGCCTAAGGCTTGGGACAGCAATGAGGAAGTTAGCGGCCAGGGCCATGAGTTAAGGTACCATCCCAGCGTTCGCCTGTTGAGACTGAGGAAAACCCTAGAAAACTTCCGCCAGGATGGCTGGTCACTGGATTCCATCCACGGACCTTCCGAATTCGACGCCAGCGCTCTACCAACTCACCTACGGTCGCTCGGTAAAATTACTTTCGAGTTTGTGGACGAATACTTTGCTCTGGTACAAATGTATCAAGGTAAAGTTGCTGAATTTGAAGCGGTTTTTTTTGCTCAATACAAGCCCAAACGCCTGTTACCTATTGCTTACTCTAAAGTAACTTTTACGTTGTATCCAAAACCATAGCCCACATCTAATAATATTCCTCCCGACTTTATCTACAGATGACAAACAGTTACCAAGTGTACTGCAAAAACTGTTGTTTTATTCAGGCTCAATTCTCCGTAGCATAATACATAGAACAGAGCTCAGTTTTCAATAACACATATCAACAGACATTTTATAAAATCAACTAGTAGCTTAGAACACAAAGGCTTGGTTACACAAATCAGTACAGACTCCGAACTGACCATAATACACTTTTATCTAAATCAATGTCATACCACGACAAACCTAACATCAGAAAAGCCCAGACATCAAACTTCCTTTTCCCATTTATCCAAATAATCCTTAACAGAAACTTTTTCCGTCTATTGTAAGTTTAGTGTACAGTAGTAAAGTAGTGTGCAGTAGTAAAGTAGTGTACAGTAGTAAAGTAGTGTACAGTGTAATATGCTACAGTAGCAGCGGCAAGATCCTCAGATCCAATCACACGGTTTGCGCAACTGGGAACACCTTCACTCCAGCGGTATTTTTACAGAAACCGAAGAAATTCAAGTGAAGGATATAATGATTTCCACGTCCTTTTCCACGCTCTAAAAATATTCAAATAGTGCGTGTGAAAGACTCTTGCAGGCTGATCTTGGTCTTGCGCAAGTCTTGCAGGTATGGACTTCGCCTTGGTCTTCGTCTTGCATCGGTATCCCTGGTCTTGGTCTTCGTCTTGCATGCAAGAACAAGACTCTTGTGCTCATCTCTACTTGAAATATAGTTTTGGGCGTCTTTGCGGCCCTCTAGCACCGAAACGACGCATGATAGGGCGCGTGTTTATATGAACTTTTTTCTTGTCTTGACATGAGGATTCACCTCCCGAAGTTTGTGATAGTACAGTGAAAAATAAAGAAAAAAGGTCGAGGCAACTGCGGGGAAATTCCGAGGCGTTACGGAGCTACAGTCTGCCGGAAGCGTGGGAAAATGAACTTCAGAGCGGATTATTGCGAAGACGAAAAATCGGAGAGTAGGTGGTTGAGAGTAAATTACAAGGAAGTCACACCCGAACTTTCCAGAAATGCATATTGGAAAATGCTACAAGCAGGGCACAAGGGATTCCCCAAACCAGCCGAGCGTGCCTCTTCATTAACTAATACACGCTGCTGTTACGTTTTAATCATACACCTGATTGTTTTCCAGGCAGGCTTCAATGCAAGACTGCTGTGACGTCACGGACGCCTGATAGCACTGACCACTCGACCAACGAGGACGTCTTTTTTACTACACTGCAGCTGTTGAGATGCTTACTCATCACCATCTGACTGGATACTCCTAGTCTCTCTCATTGCTAATAAATAAGCCAAACGCTCAATGACTGTCTTTAATTATCACACCTGTCTGATATGCAACCAAGCATTATTATATAAAAATGGTCATAGCATTAATTCTCGTTGAGATATCGATGCGCCGGCAATAAATTATTCTTACCTGTTGATAACTCATCCCATTTTGGTCCTTTCGACCCATCTTTACTTGGAAGACTTTCTAGGAATCCTCTACTTCCTTTGGGGAATCCCTTGCGCCCGGCTTGTAGCATTTTCCAATATGCATTTCTGGAAAGTCCGGGTGTGACTTCCTGTAATTTACTCTCAACCACCTACTCTCCGATTTTTCGTCTTCGCAATAATCCGCTCTGAAGTTCATTTTCCCACGCTTTCGGCAGACTGTAGCTCCGTAACGCCTCGGAATTTCCCGCAGTTGCCTCGGCCTTTTTTCTTTGTTTCACTGTACTATCCGAAGTTTGTCGGTCCGTTACCTTACCACCCTGCATATCGTATTTTGAATAGCCGTTCCCATTATTTTTGTTGTTATTTGTTACCATTAGCCAATTGTTGTACCAATCACCTTCTATTCCATAATATTTTAATTTGATATTAGACCTATTTATAGAAGTTTGCTTTACCATATGGTACTCTTTACTAGCCAGTCTACCTCTGTTCGTGGCTCTCTTTGGTTCTTCATTTTCCCTCTTAAACTTTCCACTGATTAGTAAATGCTTATATTGTTTACAGGATGTTCCATCCCTTCCTTGAATTTTATTTAATTTGAAAAAATGAAAGGAATACGTTGTTAAAGTCCAAAAGAAAACTTTGACTCTAATTGAAGGGATACTTGGGAAAAGAGCGTATATAGAGAAACCGATAAGGGCGTATCTACTAATTTACGGAATATAATTATATTTATAACTTTTAGGCATCTAACAAGTAAAGTACCCGAAGTGAGGACTCGAGTTACTCATCAAGTGATACCTTAAATTGAAGCTAGTGACGAGTATAGTACACATGTGAAATCCTAGCTGCAGAGCTCCAGAAATAAAAAGGTTATGGCGGGTCAAAGTTCAAAGAGAAAGCGAATTGTATTGAAACAAGTCACAACGAAAGGCAGAACAAAAGTCAGAAGGACATGGTTTTGAATTGAAATGCGATTGATGTGAAGGAAAGAGGCACGTACAAAGTACTACACAATGATACAATCAATAGGTAAGTCGTCAATGAAGTCGTGTGATAAGCAGATACTTTGCTCACAATGAGCACACTTGACAAAAGAGATGTTCTCACATGAGGTCTTGTAACACTCGTCACGTATATTAGAATCAAAACAATAATCCAATGGAGAAATCCAGGGCTCGGGATCCTCATCCAAGTAGTCGCTTTTGTAAAACGCAAACCTGATCATGTTGCGAAATCGTGAGGCGCTGAATTGGAAGAGAGTGAAGGACTGCAGTCGTAAAATGTTATCCCGATGCCAGAGAAAAATGTCCGAGGAAGCGATAACTGTGTCAGTAATGAACCTGATAAATGATTTATATGGACGGAAGAAGTAAACATCAAGTGGTTGGATGAAACCAGTGCAACCACCAGGAATTAAACGTTTGAACAGTGTTATATGATTAGGGCATAATTCATTTGATA